>JBCEWC010020185.1:0-11046 GCA_038996855.1 Solanum aculeatissimum
TTTTTTCTCTTTTTTGGGTTGGACTTCGTCAACATGAGATTTTGAACTTGAAGCTTCATCTTTCTTTTGTTTCTTCGACTGATTTGAATGTTGGTTGCTTGATTTTGATCTACTTACTTCCAAATCAACCACAATGGACTTGAATGGTCGTTTGTTGCTAATGTCGTCGACGAAGCAACTTCACTTTGGTTAACAACTTCGGGCTCAACAATTTCATCATTGTTTGTGGGTGCATGCGTACTAGGGAGTGGGGGAAGATAGGGCATTCTCCATAGCCATGGAGAATTTTGGAGAGAGAAAAAAACGTTGTTATGGAGAATTTTGGAGAAAAAAGAAGACGTTGTGGAGGAGAATTAGGTTAGGAATGGAAAAGGGGAGAAATTGGATTATTTACCTTTTTTAAGTATTGAATGAATAATTAATTAAAATTTGAAAAGAAAGAGAAACATTGATTAAGGAAAAAATTGAACTGACACCTAAAAAATAGGTTGTTAGTTAGGCAATAATGGAGAGACATGCTAGGTATCAATTAATATGTGAGAGAAACTGAAAATGTGGGAAAATTGTAATTAATTGAAACGGGTGGGATTATATGAAATTATGGTGACAAATGTTGTGTATTAGTGTAATTTTTCCTTATTATTATTGTTTATTTTTTGGATTTAATTATTTGTGATTTTGTACTAACTTTGTTCTAACGTTTATTTTAATTTATGTAGCTAACTTAATTAATCCCCGCGGAATGAGCAATTTTCTTTACATGGGTTAGCGTATTTTATTTCGATTATTTATTAACTTATCCATTTATTTATCTATTTATTTGTTTAAAAGAAAGATCGTAGATAAACTATTTTTTAAATAAAAAAGTTTATTTCAAAACTTTCTTGGCATTTTTCTTTCTTCGAAAAATTTTCATTATTAATTAGTATTTAAAGTTCATACTTCCAAAACGACTCAAATCTTTACTTTATTTTTCTTTCAAAATTTCCTAAAAGGTTCTTGAATTTCAAAGAAAGAAATAATGAAATAAAAGAAATCTTTTAATTGGTCAATTTAATCGCTATTATAAATAAAATTCGGTTCTTTCAAGGGGTATTGGCCCATTAGCGGCCCGCCTTCAGTCCAAAGTGGCCCCGGCCCAAACGGACGATAATGTTTGTGTGTTTAAAATTTGAAGGTTGTATACGCTATTTAACGAACCATTGTCCCTCAGGGTTGGGTATTTATTTATTTTATTTTTAATAGGTAGTTTGTTGTTGAATACAAAGGAAGACCTGAAGAAATATTAAGAAGTTCTGAAGAAAAATTTAGTTTAGTATTATACCCTTGAGTGGGACTGTTTATTTATATCCTTTTTTCCCTGCTATGTTTTCCTATTCAATTTATTCATAAAATTTGTAATATTTCTGGGACAATGGAACGTTTTAAATAGTGTAAACATCCTTCAAATCATTAGTCCTACCCTTGGCATAAAGGGTCACGTATATGTATTAGGACGCGTTATATTTCGCTGAGGTACTAAATGTTACATAATTTGCTTTATCTGTAATGTTTGACTTATGTGTTTAAATACTTTTGTTTTGCCTTAAACATGATTGGTCCATTATTCCATTCCCAAAGTCCTATAACATTGTTAGATATACAAACTCAAATTTCGGTCTTCCGAAAATAATTTTATGAGTTCATTGTTAAAAAACATTTAAAATAATTCCTTATGTTCAGTTGGGTCAGCACTCAAATTTATGGTGATCTTGTTATTCTCGAAAAATAATTTTCCATTTTAAAATAGCCAAATTACCAAATACTCCATCACATTCAAATCAAACACCATTATTCTCAATTAAACATTTCAAAAAAAATCAATTTGTGAACACTTTATTCAAATTGTGTAATCTACTCATTTTAGTTCGTTAAATGATCAAATTTTGTCCATTTGATCATTCTTTTAGAACTTTTCATTTTCTGAAATTTTGGATTAATCTGTTTAGGCAAAACAAATGTTATTTGTTACTTTGATTAATTGTTATGATTAATGGACTAACTCTTTCACCTTTTTGAGTTTTTCTTTTCTTTACAGAAGAGAGATTGATTTGTGTTGGTTATTAGACTTGCCCACTTCAAAAAATAAAGTATTGTTTAGTACCCGCCGGAAGAACATCCGTATTTTACACGGTCTAAGGCCAAGGAAGTTGCTACAAACTCATCATTTCTCACTATGAACTACGTTCGACCTAATTTCCCTAGCTGAATACGTAGGCGGCCTTCATCGGCTTCGGTCGCGTTATCTAAAAATTTTTGATTCCCTTTTATGCTTGGGAACTACGTTTGACCTAATTTCTGCCTCAAAGGGATACGTAGGCGCCACACCAGCTCGGTCATATTCCCCGTAAGGTTTTTATTCCTCTTTACAAAGGAAACTGGGGCAGAATTTTGAGAGGATCTCAAAATTCCTTTGAAGAAGACTTTCTCCGACAAGTCAGAATGAGAGATCATCATTAAAGTTGCAACTGGGGCAGATTTTTTGAGGTTCTCTCAAAAAATCAATCAAGAAATTTAAGAATTCTTCTGTGTTCTATACTGGGGCAGAAGTTTTGAGAAGGACCCTCAAATATTCTATCAAATCTGCATTTCAAGACAGATTCAGCGTGCAAATCAGATGGAGACAAACATCAAGATGGCGAGGCAAAACCAACACAAATTAATCTCTCAAAACTAAGAATTTTTCTTTGAGTGCAGGAACTATAAAGATAAGAGGAACCATCAGACCTATGGAGGCCTCGTCACGATTCAGATGATTTTTACTTTTACTCATTTTCTGAATTTATTCTCATTACTCTATTCATTTTTCATACGGTGATTTATAACATATTTTCTTAATGTTGCAGATAAGATGGTCTGACATAACGACTAAGATTACGAGATTTAACCAAGGACAATACAAGATGAACAACTCCATCTTTTAATTTATCTTTTGTTATGTTATCTGTCTTGACAAGTTAACTTTGTTACTATTCAGATTTAAACTCCACTGCTATCGTTGCTAGAATTTAAAATAATTTTTGAAAGATCGTTTCAGATTTTGAAAGAATCAAACCAGACGTTCACAAGAAAAGGATACAAGTTAATCTGTTAAAGATGTTATTACATATGTTGAGGAGTTCCGACACCAAGAACTCAATTTAACAATTTATATATTGCTTTTATTTTATTTTGACAAATCTAGTCATTCGTTATTTCAATTTTCTTTTGGTGACAAATTTTATGTTCTCTATAAATTCTATCAAGTTTTGAAAATATGAAGCGTTACATTATTGGAGCGTCACGGCCTTCAGTGTGACACGTTACATTATTGGAGTGTCACTGCCTTCAGTGTGACATGTTACGTTATTGGAGCGTCACTGCCTTCAGTGTGACATGTTACGTTATTGGAGCGTCACTGCCTTCAGTGTGACACGTTACGTTATTAGAGCGTTACTGCCTTCAGTGTGACACGTTACATTATTGGAGTGTCACTGCCTTCAGTGTGACATGTTATATTATTGGAGTGTCACTGTCTTCAGTGTGACACGTTACATTATTGAAGCATCACTACCTTCAGTGTGACATATTATTTTATTATTGGATCGTCACCTCCTTCAGCGTGACAGTTTAGTTATTATTGGATCGTCACCTCCTTCATCGTGACACGTTAATTATTATTATTGGATCGTCACCTCCTTCAGCGTGACACGTTAATTATTATTATTGGATCGTCACCTCCTTCAGCGTGATACGTTAATTATTATTATTGGATCGTCACCTCCTTCAGTGTGACACGTTAATTATTATTGGATCGTCACCGCCTTCAGCGTGACATGTTAATTATTATTATTGGATCGTCACCTCCTTCAGCGTTACATGTTAATTATTATTATTGGATTGTCACCTCCTTCAGCGTGACACGTTAATTATTATTGGATCGTCACCTCCTTCAACATGACATGTTAATTATTATTATTGGATCGTCACCTCCTTTAGCGTGACACGTTAATTATTATTATTGGATCGTCACCTCCTTCAGTGTGACACGTTAATTATTATTGGATCGTCACCTCCTTCAACGTGACACGTTAATTATTATTGGATTGTCACCTCCTTCAGCGTGACACGCTAATTATTATTATTGGATCGTCACCTCCTTCAGCGTGACACGTTAATTATTATCAGCGTGACACGTTAATTATTATTATTGGATCTTCACCTCCTTCAGCGTGACACGTTTATTATTATTATTGGATCGTCACCTCCTTCAGCGTGACACGTTAATTATTATTACTGGATCGTCACCTCCTTCAGCATGACACATTAATTATTATTATTAGATCGTCACCTCCTTCAGCGTGACACGTTAATTATCATTGGATAGTCATCTTCCTCAGAATGACATGTTAAACTAGGTTCACACGAATTACATTCAGATTTATGTTTCATTTACTACTAACAAGTTTTATCTCAGTCTTTGTCGAGAGCATCCACGAGGATGAATTCTCAAATAAACCACAGGTGCGGACGCTATCAAATAGGATGCAGCACAACATGGAACTTTTTCTTAGCAGCGAATTGGGACATAGTCTGAAGAGGAATATCAAACTCTTAAGACGCGAGTTGAGAAGTGACTTCCACCACAATCCAACCACACCCCTGTCAGAAGGCATGTGGGCATTTTTTCGTTAAGTTTTCAGTTTCGTATCCAAGTGATTTCAACCCTCATTGGAAGCAACTTCTCCAGTCTGAGTGACAACATACCGAGAGCTTTGAATATTATATCTGTGTAAGTTCTTGATTATGAGTGTGAAGTGCACCACATTTATGGCTAGGAGTTTGCAAACCTCCTTTTCATAATTCGACTTATTTGTCACTCCTCCCGAACCAAAGGTTATTCTCAAAATAAGAGATTTCCTTTTCAACCGATGGAGTCGAACTGCAAACAACCCGATTCCTAAGTCCAAGGATATGTAGGCGGGCTCAATGTTGAAAACTCGACTATATTCTAACCTTTACTCCTGAATCTCCCTCCCGAGCATCTCAATCTCTCCATAATTCGATATTGGGATGACTTATAAATTCTTTAAAAATCATGCGTGAAATCAAGCGTTTTGAACTACAAATGGCCTGAATTCTCATGTAACCTGAGATATGTAGGAAACCCAAAATCAGGGTCCAGCCATAATTTCTTCAGATTCATACCAAACTTCTGTCAAAAGATGAGTATGTGGTCAGTCAAAATTGGCTTAGTTTCTTTGCTCAGGGTCGATTTCATCGACCCTATCCAAAGAAAGGGACAGTATATGCTATTTGAAATTTTATGAAGACATCAAAAGTTTTATTACATGAGGATGAAACCTTCATCTTTCGATTTCACAATAAACAAGACAAGTTGGATTTTGAAGAATGGCCCATACACCTCTGATTAAAAATATATGGTGCTTAAATAATAAGATAATGAATTTCATATGAGTAAGAAGTTAATTAGACAAATGATACTTATTCAATATTAGACCACTAAAAATTTTATTGTATTGCAATATTCCTGAGAGGTCAATCTACATTAATTGACTTATTACTGAAGAAAAGAGAATCTATTATGTAAGAATCTTCATTGAGCTAGATATTACACAACCTCTATCTAAATATATGATTATAGAAAAAGTTCGTACAAAAAATAAAATTCAACTACTTGAATACGAGTCATGTTAAGATAGCATGTGTCTTGGTTATGCTACCAATAAATGTCCACTAAAGAAGGTAATAACCAACAAAAATAATATACAAAGTTGGTGTGTCGCACTACATAGGGTAACACGACATGTTACGCAGTTTGCAAGTCTGATTTAATTTTATCTTCTAAAGTTTGGAGTTTGACATAACGTGCGAGACAATGCCCCAAACAGTCTAGCACAATGCATCACTCGGTGCTCCAAGTCTATTTCGTCCAGAATCTTCTTAACTTCGCTTTTAAATCTCGACATTTCGTTTTTAGTTTATTTTGAATTTTTTCACAATTTTATATGAAAATGCATCTAATAACATATTTTAACTCATTGTCAAGAATACAAACAAGATAAAATATGAGGGTAAAATTTGACAAATGGACATATAAATTAGCCTAATATCAAAGCTAAAAATTATTCATGCAATATGAAAACTTAGACAAATTCTCAGAAAATAGGAAATTTTAGTTTAAAAATGTAAAATCAAAATTAATTTATTTAGTTTCATTTTTTAATTTAAATTGATTTTTATCCAAATCATGAACATTCTCTAATTGCAATTGTTGGATTTAAAGAAAAGGGAGAAGGAGATAGTAGTAGTAGTGAATTTCATATCTGGATAAAAATAATTATTACAATTCTTCTGACATCAACTACAATGTTGATAAAAATTGACTTATTTTAAAGTCCTCACGAACTAATTTTGAATGTATTACACTAATCATATCATGGGAGTAAAAAATATTTAATAATACAATTTTTGAATAGTATTAAGTATTTAATAATTACAAATCTTAGTTGCATTCACTTGTAAACGCAAGTGTATGCAGTCGTGCATGTAATAGAGTGACTCAAAGAGCCACATGTCGAATCGCTGGAACTAGTGATTTAGCAAGACTAATTTATTCTAATACTACAAATTTAAACAAATGCTTAAGTAACCATAAGAAGATTGTGGTTGTTATTATTATCTATTTAAATTTAAAGAATTAAAGCATTGGTTATGATCACAATTTGATAGAAATTTCAGATTTACGACTCTGTTAAGTATTCATATAAAATATCTGATTTTATCGATTTAGTGTATTCAATTAGTTATTTTATTGAAATAATAACATGATCATGACATTTCAAGCCAATAACCCTCTGAGCCTTTAATCCTCTATTGACTTCACAATTACATCCTCGAGCAAGAATGTAATAATCCAATGTGGACGTATATAGCTATCTTCTCATTTTATAATCAAATAAGATGTTTTAGGTATATTTCATCCTAGTCGCAAATCAATTCTTTATTTAACTAAAATGGAGATCTTACTCCTTGTATTTTTTTTTTTTGTTTTAACTCAATGATTCATCTTCAAGTTCACAAAAAGATTATATATTTGTCTTAAGGTAGCTAAGCATTAAAATAGTAAGTAAAAGAATATAAAATTAACTAATACTAATAAAATAAACTTTGTCAACTTGATTGTCTACAACTAATAATCATGCTATTATTATAATCCCAGAACAAGGGCATTTAGCCTTATATGTTTTAAATAATACTATAATATATTGAATTGTTGATATAAAATATTGCTAAGAGAATTAAGAATTAAAAAATCATATGATGGAATCTTCCTTTCACATTATGCTTGCTTTAGGTAAAACATGAAGACACAATATGACAAATAGGCATATAAATTAGCCTAAGATCAAATCCCAAAATGATTCATACAATATGATAACTTGGATAATTTCTCAAAGAATAGAATAATTTAATTTAAAAATATAATATTAAATCAAATAAAATTAGCTTATTAAATTGATTTGATTCTACTTTTCGATTTAAATCGATTTTAACCCAACTCATGAATATTTTCTATTTAGTTGCAATTGATGGATTCACAGAAGGAGAAAAAAGGTGATGTGATGGTAATTTTCAGATCTCAAGAAAAATAATTATTACAGTTTTGACTGTATTATATTAATCAAGTCATGTTAGCATAAAATATTTAATAATACAAATTTTGAATAGTAAAAGTATTCAATAATTACAAAGCTTAATTGAAGTGTCTAAGGAGTTGTTTGGTTTGAATATAAGTTATAATTGTATTAGTTATGTTGGGATTGTTTCTTATTGATTGTTTGATTTGTTGTATTCAAAATAATATGTATTGTATAAATTTTAAGAAAAAGTTGTTTGTTTACAAAAATACCCTTTATTTTATTTAGTTTTTTTTTTCATAATTTCCTCTCAAGTTCTAGTTATTCGTTCTTAAAAAAAATAAAGCTTTCATCTTATATTTTTACGTGCATTCTCATGATGATATAATATATATTTAAAAATGATCAAACACATAAAGGAACCCTTAAACTTGACACGATTTTTTATTTTGACACTTTAACTATGAGTTGTTCCAAGTAGAGACTTTAACATCATTAAAAATGTATCATTT
The DNA here is from genome assembly GCA_038996855.1 of Solanum aculeatissimum. Lineage (NCBI taxonomy): Eukaryota > Viridiplantae > Streptophyta > Magnoliopsida > Solanales > Solanaceae > Solanum > Solanum aculeatissimum. The sequence continues at coordinate 8,192 of JBCEWC010020185.1, forward strand.
AAACACAATTAAGTGATGTGGAAAGAGAGTGTGCATCACACTTTCTGTAGGAGAGTGAAAGCCAAAAAGTATTAATTTATTTTTTTTAAATCCAATTTTATTTCTTCTTTGATTTTTTATCACCCCCAACACTACCACTCTTCATTCATGAGATAAGCTCTATTGAAGTAAAAAAAATATATATGTGCTGATTGAAAATTTTTAAAATTTTATTTAGCGATTAAAAATTCACACGACAGTTATTTAATTGGGGTCAAACACATATATAATCCCCCTAACTTGCCATTTTGCCACTCTATCTTGGTTATTCCATTTTAGTCATTCAACTCTATTTTTTATGTACCATTTAAATTTTAAAAAAATATGAATTTTATAATTTTTAAAATTTTTATATATGCTCTATTTTGTATTTTAAAAATCAACGTTTGTATGTTAGTTTTCATAAAAAAAATTGACGGATGAACATTGATTTTTTTAAAAAAATAATTTCTTTTTGAGAATTTCTCTGTAATTTTGTGTGAAAAATAACGAGTTAAAAGTGCACTGATTTTCTTTCTTAAAATAATCAATAACAACCCAATGAAGTCTATCAAGTTTAACGTTTCTTTAATAGCGTTATTAGCAATGAACAAGAATTTTTTTTACTTGTATTGAAGATGAGTTCGTTTTACCCGTATTTAGTTGAACGAAAAATTAAAAATCTAGTATTTGAGTTAAATCCAAATAGCTTGAATATGAAAAAAATATATGGTGTTATTTAATTCAATTAATTATTTAAGAAAAAAAATTGACACAATTTTCTTGGTTATTTTTCAAGAAAAGATATAGAGAAACTCGAAAAAAAAATATTTTTTTAGAAAAATATATCCGTTAATTTTTAAAAAAATATATTTTTAAAAGTAATGGACAATGTCGATTATAAAATGAAAAAGTGAAAATAAAGAGTATAAATAAAAATAAAGAAATTACAAAATTAGTATTTGTACTTAAATAGCACATAAAAATTAGAATTGAAGGGTAAAATGAAACAAACGTAAGATAGAGTGTCAAAATAAAAAAATAAGGGCAAGTTAGAGGGGTTGTTTATTTATTTTTAATTAGTTTTTGTGTCATGTCATGGCATGTGGAACACACTCTTCCCATGTTGTTGATTCTTTGGACAAAAGTGTCAAAATGAAACATGAAAATTGAAGTTGAATGGTTAAAATGGAACAAAGTTGAGTTGGAGTGCCAAAATAAAATTTAGGGACAAGTTTAAGGGGCTACATATGTGTTTGGCCTTTACAAATATAAGTTTCATCTTATTTAGCTTAAAAAAAGAACTTTTATCTTAAATTTGTGAAAGTAAAAAAAGAATTGATTATTTATATCACCTCATTTAAGCACATATCGCTCTTAAATGGTAAGATATTAAACTATCTTTAATTCAATTGATATATGAAATGCAAGTTTTCAAGTGACTAAAAGAATATATAATTAAAAGTATGTAATTTAGTAATAAACATAAGAGTTAGTCAAATAAACTTATAGATAAAAATTATATTTATGTGTAATTTTTTAATTAAAAAATATGAAGAATTATCATAAAAATAATGAGTGGTGAAGGTTGTGAATACTATTATCCATGGCATTAAAAATAATGTGAGTATACATACATGCGAAAAGCGAGGTATAAAAGGATATATTTATCATATTACCTATTTTATACTGAGATTAGTATACCATTCAAGGAGAGGAATAGAGCCGTTAAAATGGGCTTGGTCAATGGGGCCCGCCCAGCCCCACCAGTTATTGGGGTAGGGTTGGGACATGATTTTTCAAGCCCATTTAGACCTAAGGTTTGTAAGTTCAACCCAACTAAGCCCTTGACCCTTGAGACTTGACCGAGGTCGAGCCGGGGTCGCCCATGGGATTAAAGTATTATTTAATTTGAATTAAAATAATTAAAAGTTATAACTTATAAAACATAATTGTTCTTTAGTTTACACATTTGTTTTTTCAAATTTTCTTTACTTATTTATTTGTCAAAAAAAATTATTATTTTCTTTAGTTGTAAGATGACTCAAATTCATGATCATTATTTGTTATATTTTATTTGAAAATCTTTTCATTTCTTGATGTTATATATTTCATATATGAAATTGTAATTAAAAATCATATGTATAATGCATATTATGATTGTAATTATCATATTTTTTCATATAATTTTGTTATACATGATAAAAAAAACCTTAATATAATGATGGAATTTTATGTTTAAATTTAGATAGAAAAAATTATTTTGTTTTTAAAAAAAAAGAAGGGTCGGTCCGTCCCAACACGCGACCCTACTAGGGTTAGGCTGGGCTGACCATTTCAAGGCTCTTTCAAATGAAGGACCAACTCATTCTAGCCTTTCAGATTCCTTGGCCCGTGAGGCTTGGGCTGGGTGGGGCTGGGCTAACCCATTTTGACAGCTTTAGGGAGGAATAACTTATCCTGATATTAATTATTAATTTCGGAATAAATTATTTTAAACTTGTCAATCAAACAACAAATTGAGTTACACTATACTTTTATTTCATGACTATTTCGTGTTATCCTTGACACCAAATGAGCCTAAATGAAAAGACAAGCCAACTTTAGATGTACTAGACATCGGTGCTCGCGCGGACCCAATATGTATTATTTTTGTTTCTCAATTTATATGATATAGATAGAATTTGGAAAGTCAATTAAATTTTAATATGATTTTTAAATTTTTTATTATTAATTATTGTAAATTATAGTGCTTTCTTATATACTCCCTCCGTTCACAATTAGATGTCAAAAATTTCCTAATTTGGTTTTCATTTTTACTTGTCAATTTTTAGAAT
>JBCEWC010020186.1:0-11046 GCA_038996855.1 Solanum aculeatissimum
AGAGTTATAAAGTATCTCGTGAAATTTCAAACCTCATATATTTAAAATAATAAATATGAAAAAAAATTATCTTGAATATAGAAATCATTTTATTTAAAATAAATATAGAATATATAAAATAAATATTATTTATATTTCCATAATTTTAAAAAAAGAAAGAAAAAATAAATATAAGAAAAAAATAAATAAAAGAGAAAAAGAATGAAATAAAGAAAAGAAACAAAATACTAACAAAAAAATGAAAGGAATTAAAAAAAAAGTAGTGTAAATCCTTGCCCATAAGGCAGGTCTACGAAGGTGAAATAACGAAATTCTTGCCAATAAGGTAGGTCTGCGTAAAATAATGGATCCTTATAGCTGAGGGGCAATTTTGTCCAAAATTATATTTTTAAAGAAATGGAGGGTATTTTTGCAAAGTCACCCTTATTAGGGGTATTTTATCAAGACCATCCCCTTTTAAGGGTATCTGTGAACATAACCCAATAGGAAGATCATCTGTTTTCACTAATTTTGAAAGGGTCAACAATGAGTTAATGTTGATTAAGTATAAGCTGTGAATGTCTGTTTTTAATATTCATTTACTGAAATGAATACAAGTTACATCCTTCCTGACGCTCTTATAATGAAATTATTTATTTATTCTAGAAAATATAAATGGACGAAGTAAGGTTTTCCACAAATAACAGGTGCACAATATCAGTGTTAAGTAAGCTCACAACCCTCAACATCATAAGTCTTCAAGCAGCCAAGTTCATTTTATATAAAGCTGGCACTTGTTATTCAAATGCAAATAATTCTTCATAATTTTGTGAACACAAACTATATAGACCGACATTTTCACTTTTCCTTTTTTGAAAAGGTAACGAATTTTAACACAGAGGTTGTGCTAAGAGAAACATAATTGCAAGACCCCCAAAAAGAAACAAAAAACTGAGACTTCCCGTAATTACAAGGACCCAACGATGTCCACCATAGATTATGCATCCTCTATGGGACCTTCTTTACAACAAAAGTGAAATAAAAATATACAATTCATCTTTGATCTGTTGTTCAAGATTTGCTCTATCTTCAAAGCATCTTGAATTCCTTTTGTTCCATATTGTCCACTAGTATACAGGCTGGGACAGTGCTCCACCATTTCTCTGCCCACAAGCATATACCTAAATCATTTCAGCATGCTATCATTTCTGCAGTTGTCTTGGGAACTGTCCAATTCAATCCTTTCATACTCGTGAGAACAATTTACAAAGCTTGTTGGTTATTTTGTAGTGTAGAATCAAGTGATCACTGATGATTTGTTTCAATATCTTGTTAACACAAAGAACATCTAGAGCACAATTGTGTACCTCTCTTCAACAAACAATCATGTGTTAGAACAGCCTCTTCTACCACAAGCCACTTCAAATGGAATTTTCACCTTCCAAATATGCTTCCAATGCCAAGGCCTAGTGCAAGGAAATATATGCGGACTTCACAGAATGAACTCCTCTACTATTTTTTCCCACACTAGTACTACGTCCTCTTGTTCAAGAGTACTTTAAAAGATCACCAGCAATTTGAAGAATTCAGTCATACTAATAACCTCCAACTCTTTACTTAAGAAAAATAACCTCCAAGTCAAAAACAATTTTGAGAAATGGCTACTGTTGTATTCCTCAGCATTAAAAGCATAGGGCATGCTTGAGACCTTCAAAAGAACCCAAAAACTAGAATTACAGAGTTCCTAATAAATCTAAATATCATCAACTTCCGCTGTACATTGTTCTTTACACCAAAAATAGAAAGATACAATACGATTTCACTTCACTTTCTGAATGGAATTAGATGCATCATCAAAACATCTCTCATTTCTTTCTCCCCACACTATCCACCAAATATATGAAGGGATTACCTCTCCACCATTTCTTCTCGCTCTTGCTTGCCCCTCTTCTAATACAACAGCTCAACAAGTCAGCAATATGTTCAGACATTGTCGATTTAACCTATGTTGCTCGGACTCTTCAAAAATGTCAACGGGTGCATGTCGGATTTTCCAGAAGTAGTGTATTTCTGGAGAATCTAATACAGGTGTGGCATTGAAAGTGAAGAGTCCACGCAACTTAGGATTTAACTTCTGTGAGGCTTAAGAACTTGCCCGGATTTGTGCTGTAAATTTGCAATGGAGAATGATTATTTGTTTCTCTAGCCTCCATACATAAGCATATGAGCACAACAGTTGGACCTTTTCACTGAAGTGCCTCTTGAGTCAGATACGCCCTTCTTGCTACAAACCAAGCAAAGCATTTCACCTTGGTTAGTGCTATAAAATCCCAGACATTCTTCCATAAACCTAGTCTCCATGCAATATCATCCCTATTGTACAATATGTTATCTCTCTTGTACAGCCTACTGACAGAGAAGACTCCATCAGTGTTGTGTCTCCATCTGATATCAGGCCCATTAGTTGTAATTGAGAAATTCTTACTGTCCTTCAGAACCTTTGCCACTCTTCCCACCTCCCAATCATTCAAATATCTCCTAAAAAGGAGATTCCATCCTTGAGGGGTCCAACACTCATCAATCATTGCATCCTAATTTGAGCATATCGAGAATAAATAGGGGAAGGTCTCATTAAGGGAAGTCAGATTTAACCAAACATCACTTTCAGAACTGTATCTTAGAACCATTGCTCACTTGACATGTGTCTTCGTTCTGCTTATTCCACAAAGCAAGCCTCTGATAGTTTTCCAAACTCCCATACCATATGTACTATTGACCTCATTTGTACACCAGGGCTCGTGTTGATCGTACTTACACTGTATTGCATCCCTCCATTGTGAATGTTCTTCCTCATTAAACCTCCATAGCCACTTCATCATGAGGCTATTGCTGTGTATCCTCAGATTTCTAATGTCCATACCCATGTTTCTTGCTTTGTTGAACTACTTCCCATTTCACCAGATTATAACCCTTGCCTTCTTCGTTACCATGACACAAAAATTCTCTTCTTAGTTTGTCTAGCCTTTTAATCACCTTGGTAGGAGTAGGAAACAAGACATCACATAGGTGGGCAGTGAATCTAAGACAGTTCATTAGAATGACCTCACTCCCTCAAAAAAAATATTGTACCTTCCATTTTGCTAATTTCTTCTTTGTCTTCTCTATAATAAAAAATATCATCCCACATTTACATTGCCTTATGTAACCCAAACACATTCCAAGTTGCACAGTTCTACCTTACACACCAAATGTCAGCCAAATTTTGAATATGTAGCACTTCCTTTATAGGAAATCACTGTCTTTCTCCGGTTAACATTCACTCCAGAGGAGGCTTCAAAAACAATCAGAATCACTCTGATATACCTGATTTGATCAAAACCAGGCTCACAGGTCACAGAAAAAAAGCCTATCATCAGCATAAAACAGATGAAAGATTTCCATATTCTCCTCACCCCTGCTCCCCATTTTGAAACCTATCACCCATCTATCCTGAAGTGCAACTCTTATCATACACTCGAAACCCTCCATGGCTAGAATGAACAAAAAAGGTGATAAAGGATCTCCCTCTCTGAGTCGCCTTTCTGAGTGAAAAAAGGCCACAGGTTCACCAATTACAAGCACTGAAAATCCAATAAATTTAATATAAAACTGATCCATTTCACCCAGTTTCCCCAAAACCCATTTGCCTGAGAATGTTCAACATGAAATTCCTATCTGCATGATCATATGCCTTTTCTACATCCAGTTTACACATGATGTCAGGGGCCTCTCCACTCAATCTAGAATCTACACACTCACTAGCAATGAGAGCAGCATTCACGACTTGTCTTCCATTAATGAAAGTATTTTGGTGTTTATTGACCAAACAGCTTACTACTCTTTAATCTTTCCGCCAAAATCTTTGCAATGATCTTGTACATTCTTGTTATAATGCTTGTAGGTCTGAAGTCTCTAAGCTCTTCTGCCCCAACTTTCTTTGGAATGAATGCCACAAAAGAGGCGTTGAAACTCCTCTCAAAAATCTGCTGAATATGAAAATACTGTAGTGTTTTTGATGTCTTCCTTCAGCACCTCCAAAAAGACTTAGAAAAAACCTATAGAAAAGCGATTTCAACCAGAAAAAAACAATAGAAAAGCGATTTCAACCAGAAAGAAACTATAGAAAAGCGATTTCGACCAGGTGCATTGCCAGAAGCACAAAGTCTGAAGCACTCCGGTTTCATCTTCTTTGAATTGTCTCTCCAACCATTCCTAATCCTCACTAGAAATACTTGCAGCTCCTTGTATCTGGAAATCAAGTTTCCACTCCTCAATCTCCTTATAAAGTTACTGATAAAAATTAAGGATTGCTTCTTTTATCTCTGCAAAATCTGTAGTGCTGTTGCCATTAACTTCCAGAGAATCTATGGCGTTATGCCTTGTGTGCTGTAGCAATTCTGTGAAAGTATTTAGTGTGTTATTGGTTGCTGATAAACTGGTTGTGATGGAAATATGATAATGCAAAATCCAACTAAATATTAGTTGCTGATAAACTGGTTGTCATGGAAATAACTTTCTAAATGCAAAATCCAACTAAACTTGGATGGCAAGTATAAGGGGTTGATTCCATAATACCACAAATCTTAGGATTACTAATTATTCCAAGTCACTATTGTTCAATTTTAACTTGACAAGGATAGTGAAAAGAGTCTCTTGCACAAATGTCCTGGCCATACCATTTACTGAGTGAAGCTAGGGGGAATTTTCCATTTCATTTTTTTTTTATTTGCACCGGGTGTCTAAGTCTCTTAGAGACCTGATTAATCCCGAGGATGCACAGGCCCTCGGCAAGGAGTTTCCCGCAAGTGCACCACGGTTAATTCAGGTTTTACCCAGTCCAATGGCCCTCAGAAATTGTTTGCACCCAGTGGGTTTCAAACTTGAGACCTTGAAAGGGAGCAAACCCCAAGGCTCAAGTCTATTACCACGAATTTTCCATTTCATTAACCATGTCAATTTAGAATCTTGAGTAACAGAGTGTTCCAGGACTACGACTTTTTTTTCTAATCGTGGTGTCCAGGACAGCTTGCAGGCACCTTAACCAATTACACAAGGTGGTACCCGCTACCTACCCAGTATATGTATCAGGTAATTTTGTACACCAAGACTTGGATTATATGAAAAGAAATCACCTCGTGCTTTTTGCTTATGGTTATGGTTCCCAACCCACTTTACTGACCACTGGGTCACACCCTTGGATGCCCCCATGACTACAACCAGAAGCATAGGATACCTAGTTTTCAAGGAAAAAATGATTGAACAAAAGAAGGTTTAAAATTACTAAATTTAACTGAACCTAGTCTAGTGCTTGAACGAAAATATAAAATCAAAAATGATTTCAACCTCTAGCCCATACATATGTAAATCCTTTGTTTTTCATTTGGAAACTTTCAATGTGGGATGGTCTCACACAATAACTTATTGAAGTCTTCATGGCCTTTGAAACCCTAAGAACAACCATAAACTGTAGGTTAACTACGAGTGAAGATTTATCACATATACTACATATATAACTGGGGCAATTTCAATGAACTGCAGATTGTAAAAAGACAACCCAACTTCCCCTTCCTTTCCTAGGAACGTAGCTTGCACACATAGCTACTAGATTTTGCCTCTCTCATCTACCATCAAGGGAAATCATCAATATGCATATATTTGCTGTTGCTGCAAAACCTTCAAATACTTCAAACAGTTTTTAATCCTTATCATGCGCCAATGCATGATGGATGATCTCTATGTAGCTATGCTTGGGAACTACACAGAGAATCCAACTGCTCAATTAACTTTAATTCTTGTAAGGCAGGATATACTTTCCCTTCTATATTTTAGTCTGCATTATATTCAGTTAGTATGAAACATATTACTTTTCATTTTGCTTCTATAAACCATTTTTGTTTAAAATTTAAAGAGTAGCTTTCATTTTAGATTAAAGCAGTATCTTACCCTTTGATTGATAAAAGCACAAACGCATATATGTCCCTTTAAACAGTATATGAAAAAGTGGGTTAAAAAAGAAAAAGAAAACCATAAAGTTTGTCCAGAGTTCCAACACAGTATTGCTCACTGGGAGGAACAAAGTTGTTCTTCCGTTGAATGTTCAATGACTACAGAACATCTACAGGTCATTTAACCACAGCTTCTCACAACAAGGAAGTATCTTAAAGAGCTTCAGGAAGTAGAATGGGCTTCTAGCTATTTCCTAAGCACAAACAGGAAATGCACAAGATCCTAAGGAGTGATTTGATTATTCCAAATCTTCTTTCTATTTTTGTAAAGTGCCATGGGTCCTCCACTCCTCCTAAATAAGATTTAGGTCCCAACAAGTTGCCAAATGCATTGAAGAAGAAAGAAAACTCATAGGGTTAAAAGGAAAACCTTGAGAAATATTTGGTCCATCTTTGTGCTTATCTGAGCCCAAGGAACCTCGTCCATAGGAAGGGTGAAGCTGCTGAAGATGAGAAGCTGCACCGCGGGAATTATCCTTCTCCAATGTTGGCAGCTGTACAGAAGAGTAGCCAAACATTAATGGCAAATTTGTAGGTATAACAGGCTGGGCTCCTGGTCTATCTCCACTAGTGGTAGCCATTACTTGCATCATGCCAGGAACTGGGTAACCAGTCGTACTTGTTGTATTACCAGAGTTAGAATCTTTCATAGGCATAGAGTATGGCAGGTTCATGATGTTTATTGATTGTCCTTGGAATGGGATACTATATGGCATATTCCCAAATTTAACATCCTTCTCAGAAGAAATAGCAAACCTTCTTTGTCCAAGTAATTCTACACCACTTGAATCAGGAACACCATGAAGCTCCTTATGAACCTCAGCTAGTCCACTACTTCCAACAAATTTCTTAGAGTTCTCATCATGCTGCAAAATTTGCCTCGACGTTGAACCAACAGTTTCAGAATCAGCTACATCTTCATTTTCTGCAGTTGAACCATCATCTGTGGTTATTGAAATGTGTGATGTCCTTGTCTTGTCATGCATATCGGCGTGATGAACTTCTCTTTCAAGCTTCTTTTGTTGACTCGACTCCCGGAACAAATTTTTACGCTTGTCACCCACATCAGTTCTCCTTTCTTCTTCAACTTCTATAGGTCGATTATCATTTGGAACCCAGAATCCTCCACTATTTAACTTTTTAGAAGCATCTACATCAACACTAGTGCTGGAAAGCAAGTTCCCTCCATGTTTCGTCGGATCACCTCTCTGAGAACTCACACCACAGTCATGCTTTTGGCTGCTAGTGCCTCCATCCAGAAAGTTCTTAAAATCATTGATCACCTTGCCATCTCTATCAACTTCCTCAACCTTAGAATCCGATGAGCTCCCACTTTTACTTTTCTCTGATGCAGCCACTCCACCACAGGGCAGACCCAAGCTTAGATCAAGACCGTTTTCGTCCATTCTAATCAAACACAAAATGCATTGACCAGATTAACATGTGAATTTTCAGTTCACTCTGCCACCAAAACAAATAGTTTCACTTTACAATATTTTACTGCTTCATCTTGAATAGTAGAAACTTTATTCAGATAGAATACCTGTTATAATATCTGTTCATATGAACCTTGAACTCTCATAGACAATAATAAAATAGTGTTCAACAGTCAACCAAGGCAAGAAATAGCAGTTATATGTCAAAATAATAATTAGAAGACAAGCTAACATTTAATAGTACATAAAGGCACAAAGAAGATGCTCAAACAAAATGCAGAGAATAGCCTGATTGGTTTCTCTTCAAGTCCTGTATGTCTGCGTTAAACCAACATAAGAAAACTGAAAATATTTACATAAGTGGTTTATGTCTCACTCTATGATTATTCAGTTTAGAGATCCCTTAAAATAAGTGATATTAATACTCATCTACTCACAATTGCTAGGGTAGCAATGCAACTCCTCTAAATGGCCGATGACCAGAAATCCAATCTATTCATCAACTGTCGGTGAGCTGATTTCTTTTTTTTCTTTTTGATAAAGCTGGTGAACTGATGTTTAAAAAGCAGCAGACTCAAGAGTACAGGAGAAAATTGAAGATAGAAGTAGTAAAAATAGGAGCGGACCTCCTTTTGTACAAGATTTCTGGAAACAAGAAGAACATCAAGGAAACCATAGCAAAACAATCAATAAGGTAAGAATATGAAATGAACCAAAAGTTTCTTTAGCTTTTTACAGATTATGTGGGTCATCCATATCTATTCAGGGGATTTATTCACTACTTTGACCTACAACCTACCATAACCCTCTTCCTTCATTTGGGTTTGGACCAGCCATGCTTTCAAAGCTCCTATAGGCAGAGTTAGGAAGTAGCTCTACCCATTAAAAGAAGCCGTATTTACATCTGCCTAAACCCTCAGAAAATCATCTAGCTCAATTATTCCCAGTAAAAATAACAATCAAACAGACCTCAATTCATTTTTGCGCTCATTAACTAGATCTCAAAGTCGAACTAAGAAACAGAAAGCCTACAAAGAGCGACAACCAATTAAACTAGTCATATTTTTGGACAAACAATAACAAATCTATCTACATATAGATCTGCCTCTAAAACACGTTTTGCACAAAACCGGAAGTAAAAAGATTTACTTACTGACAGCACAGAAACCTAGCTAGTTGGAATTCCAGATGATCAAATCAGAAGAATCTTTGCTAAAAATGAAACAGACGGTATATACCTGAAAAGAGAACACAACCCTACCAATGTGGACCACACAGAAAGATGAGAAAATCAGGGAAAATGCGGAATTGGGGAAAGTGGACGTTGGCGCCGCAGTGAGGGCGGGCGACGGCTAGTAGTAGGTGCGCGGAGTGAGAAAATGTGGATGCAAAACCTGACTAACCAATCTTCCTTTGTTTCCTGTTTAACATAGAGCACGTGGTGGATATGTAACTTAAATTTACCTCATCCTGTACTTGTGTTTCTTCACATGTTATTTACTATTGAACTAGGTAATTAGCTTGTGTGAAATCTAATTAATTTTATTAATAAATTAATCTAAAGTTATTTAGTTTTTTATATAAAAAATTTAGTATTTTTAATGTATTAATATTGTCAAACTCGTAGTTGTCTTATATTTTTAGATTATAACATATTTTGTTGATATAATTGGCTAGTCAATATTGCTTGAATACCCTAATTTGAATATTAAATTACTATAATATCTCCTACTTAAATATCAATTTAATATACTTTTATATTTTATGTTATATTTATTTTATTATATTATATCATATTGAAAGTAGATAATTTTTCATATTATAGGATTGTAACTTTTTCAATGAGTTGTAACTTTTTGAAGAGTTGTGCCTTTTTCGAAGAATTATTACTTTTTCGAAGGGTTGCGACTTTTTCGAAAGGTTATGACTTTTTCGAAGGGTTGTGACTTTTTCGAATGGTTGTGACTTTTTTGAAGGGTTGTAACTTTTCTAAAAAGATTACTTTAATACCTCAACTTAATCAATTTAATATTAAAAGCGGATAATTTTCTACATTGAAGAATTGTGACTTTTTTTAAGGTTGTGACTTTTTCGAAAGGTTGACTTTTTCAAGGAGTTGTGGCATTTTTGAAAAGTTGTAAATTTTTCAAAGAGTTATGACGTTTTCGAAGAGTTATGACTTTTCTGAGGGTTGTGATATTTTGAAGAATTGTGACTTTTTCGACGGGTTTTTCAAAAGGTTGTGACTTTTTTGAAGAGTTATGACTTTTTCGAAGGGTTTTGGCTTTTCGAAGAGTTTTGGCTTTTTCGAAGGGTTGTTACTTTTCTGAATGTTATGACTTTTTTGAATGGTTGGGACATTTTTGAAAGATTTTGAATTTTTTGAAGAGTTTTTCAAAAGGTTGTGACTTTTTCAAGGAGTTGTGACTTTTTTGAAGGGTTATGACTTTTTTGAAAGGTTGTTGTTTTTTAGAAAGCTTATGACTTTTGCGAAGGGTTGTTACGTTTTGAATGGTTATGACTTTTTCGAATGGTTGGGACAGGGTAAAGTACCATTTAATTAGAAATGATGTCTTTTGAGTTTTGTTAACGTCTATTGGGATATTTAATGGAAAAATTGCAATAGTATATTATTTAAGACCTTAAATTACAAAGCATGTCAACACCTCAAAATATTTACAGGTTTGTATTTTTTTATTTACAACAATGTCATCTTATGTTGATTAATTTTTTTCTTTTTTATGTGTTTTATTTTTTTCCGTATTCATTAGGTGTGTATTTGTCTTCATTAAATTAACATCATTTAATGTTAATATTCCCCCGTATATCTGTTATCATTTGTACAGTTGATGTATTTTGTATACATTTTTCTAACCTCATTTAATGTTTTTTAATGTGTTCACTGTGTCTTTTCATTTCCTATGTATTCCGTTTTCTTTATTTTTATAAAAAATTTAATGATATTTCTATATACATTTAATTAACCTAAAAAAACTTTCTATTGTGAATCCGTTCAGTGTGCCTTTTCCTTCACTATTTTTCAGCCAATTTTGTCACTCTTAATTAATGTGACATGACAACACTTTTTTACACTTTTTATTTTCCCCATGTATGATGCATGGTTATTTTCATCTTATTCTTGTCAGAAACATTTGGTTTCTCCAATGTGACTTTTCCCTTTTGCATCATATCTCCTCTTTCCTTTTCACAAAAAGAAGAACATTCAATATCGCCTGGCTTTTCCTTTTCTCTATTGCGTGCTTTTTTTTTTTGAGTTTTCTGACAGCGTGTTGAACAAAAAATCTTTCATTGTTGTTCCTCACCATCTCGATGTGTGGAGAAAGAACCCCTGCTAGGAAAAGTCCTCGGTTAAGGAAATCGATTTGTTTGGACACCAGTCCTACGCAATGCTCAAGGCCTAGCTTTAATCTAAATGTTTTTACTCCTTCTCCTGTTGCAAAGAAATCTGAGGGTGGTCGTCGTTCGGATTTCGTTGTTATTGATTCTTCGACGAAAAAGTGTTCAAGTGAGGGGCCTTCAAATCTTTTGAAGAGAAAGGGTAAACAGAAGGTTGATTTACCTCATGA
>JBCEWC010020187.1:0-11046 GCA_038996855.1 Solanum aculeatissimum
ATGTTTTTAGGTTATTTTTTATTATTATTTACTATTGGATACCGAATACTTGAGAGAACAACATTGTTGAAGCTATTTTTATCGAATTTGTGACATTACCTCCATTTGTTCGCGATTGTGATCCATAAATTCACTGCGTATTCAATTGTAAGTGCTAATTATGATTTGTTCTTGTTATTGTAATTCAATTTCTTTAACCATGCGAGGATCAATCCACAACTTGGATTGTGGGAACCATGATAACCAAGTAAGATAGGCAAATTTAGGGAAAAAATCGAGAGTGATCATCATATACGTCATAGGAAGTCTTCGGTTTAATCTAAGCCTTAATAAGTCAACGCGTTAGGATAAACCTGTATTTAGTACGTGCCCGATAGGAACAAAGTGATTAGAAAAAGAATCCTATGATAGAATTTGGGGTTATTAACCTAGTCTAAGTACTCGAGACCAGAAGGTGAGAGTATCCTGGGGTTTAAAGCAAGGGGTAAAAAGAGTAATCGTTCTGAGACTGGAAGGTGATGAATGATATGTACCTAAGAGGGACTGGAAGGTGAATTAGGTGTTAGGTGTTTGCTTACTCTGTGTATGTGATTGCAACCGTACAAGCCTTAAGTTTGAATATCAGAATTAGTGTCATGGAGACCGCAAACCTAGTCTAGCAACACATTGTTGAACTCCAACAGTCATTTTAGATAGTTAATTAGTAGAGTAATCTTGATAATTAGTTTTTACATTACTACAAAACCCCCATTTTTATTATGCGTTTTTCTTTCAGAGATAGTTATTACACTTGGGACTAAGTGCTGATAGCTTTATTTTCATGCATTCCATGTGGGTTCGACTCTAACTCTTGTTGGGTTCTATATTTGGTAAATGACCGTTTTGCACTTCGTTTGAGGTGTGAATTTGGACGTATCAAATTTTGGCACCGTTGCCGGGGAATAAGGCAAAGATATTGTCTATTAGTGCTAATTCCAGTGTGATTCTATTTCCTGATTTTACTTTTTATTTCGTTAGTTGGTACAACAGATTATAGCTAGTGAATGCCTGCCACCCGCAATAACAGCGAACCACTGATTGCTTACGACCCAGAGCTACAAAGATCAATTCAAAGGATGAATGCATAGGAGCGAAAAACTCAGAGGCGACGTGAATTGGCCCTAAATGTGGAGAATAGGGGCAACAATGGGATAGGTATGCATGATCTTGATGGGGATGGAGTACAACCTATAGTCTCTTCTCAATATCAAGTTGGAGATAGACCACCTGCTCCATTACAACCACTGGCCCCACAACAACCATGTGCAAGATACGATGAGGAAGATGGCGCTGGGGCTATTAGGGCAATTGTCTTACCTCTACTTCCTGCTAGTGTGAAGTTCACGATCATCAGCACGATGCTTTAGATGCTCTCGTTGAAGGATTTATTCATAGGGAAACCACATGAGTACGCCAACCAACATCTTATGAATTTTATCTCCACCTGTCAGTCGTCCAAAATTTTGGGGGTTAATCAGCAGGCTATTCAGTTAAGGTTGTTCCCGTTGTCTTTGTCCAGGGAGACAACAAAGTGAATGAATGAACTCCCATACGACTCTATTCATACATGGGGTGAATTGAAGGAGGTATACTTAGAGAGATTCTTCCCAGCATCTGCAAAGCTAAAGTTAAAGGATGAGATTGGGTCGCACAGGCAGTTACCAATAAAGGCTTTATATGAGACTTGGGAGCGGTTCAGATAGAAGATTAAGAATTGTCCAAACTATAACCTCATAGATGAGCATTTGAAAGAGGGTTTTTACAGTTCATGCAATTTTTTCACTAAGCTGATTGTTGATGCTGTTTATGGGGGTTCGCATATGGCCAGGACCTTTTCGGATATTGTAGTCATCTTGGATCAAGCAGCTAAGAACAATAGGGCCTGGTATATGAGAGATGACGATTATTCAGGGTTCCTCATTGGGATAAGTATAGAACAACATAACAAAGAAGAGGAACGAGACCAAGACATGGCTCATATGCGAACACAGATGGATTTGCTGATAAAGAAGCTGTTGGGTGGAGGTTTTGAGAAAGTGAAAGCAGTGGATATGGTATCTAGGTATGATGATGTAGGGTTCGAGTATGATGAAGAGGCGAAGTTGTTAAATAGTCAGAGGGTTTCCAGACATGCAACTCTGGAAATCAAGGTCGGACTTATGGACGTGAAAACTACTATGATCGGCCTGGGGTGAGAGATACTGGCAACTGGCAGAACAGGGATAACTTTAGAAATGATCGGCCGACAACATATGTACCCCCTATGAATAGAGAACGCCAGAACAATGAGGGTAGCTCATCTAAGCTGGAAGAGATGATGGCCTAAGTGCTCGATAAGGTGGAAGCTACAGAGTGCAGAGTGAGGGACATACATGGTGAGATGTCTAATATCCGTCAGTTAATGGATTCTCACTCCACTTCTATTAAGCAGTTAGAGCAACATATGGGTTAGTTGTCAGCTGTACTGAATCAAACAAAGGTCGGGGTTCTTCCTAGTGATACCATCCAAAACCCAAAAAATGATGACCACTGCATGGTTGTGACAAGAAGTGGAAAGGTACTCCCAGATCCAGTTCCAGCCAAAGATGACAATGTAGTTCAGGTGGGTAGCAAAGTGGTTGACACCAGTGTGCACCATTCTGAGGAGGTAGTTGAGAAAGCAATCGTGACACCTGATGATGCTGAGATCGTTAAAGACCCAAGGGGGTCTGATAAACTAGAGCCAATGTCTCTGCCAGCGGTTCCTAAGACACCACCACCATTCCTACAGAGGTTGAAGCAAAAGGCAGATAATGGAAAGTTCTTGAAATTTTGGGAGATATTAAAAGAGCTGACAGTAAACATACCCTTGGTGGAAGCACTAGAACAAATGCTGAGTTATGCCAAGTTCATGAAGGACATAGTAACTAAGAAATAGATGATCAAAACCGAGTCAGCAGAAAACCTCTACCATCATAGTGCAATTACTACAATATCACTGGTTGAGAAAAAGAAGGATCCTGGAGCGTTCACTATCCCGTGCACAATTGGGGTTTTTGATTTTGCAAGGGCTCTCTGCGATTTGGGTGCTAGCATCAATCTGATATCGCTAGAAGTTTACAGGCAGCTGGGCTTAGAAGCCCCCACACCCATGACTATGCAACTGTTTATGGCAGATAGGTCAGTCAAATGGCCCATGGGAATTCTATATGATGTGTTGGTGAAGGTGGGCCGTTTTATTTTTCCTGCAGATTTTGTTATTCTGGACTGCCAGGTCAATTTTGAGGTTCCTATCATCCTTGGGAGACCATTCTTAGCTACTGGAAGAGCATTGGTGGATGTGGATCTTGGTGAGCTGACCTTCAGATTAAACTCAGAGGAGGTTAAGTTCAATGTATGTGCTTCTATGAAATGACCCATAGAGATGACGATAATGTCGATCATTGACGTCGAGGAGACCTACTTTTCTGAGGTCCTAGTTGAGGAAGAAATGGGTGTAGATGAGTTGGCAGCTATATTTATGAACTTTCCAGATGATGGTATGACTGATTATAAGGGTACGGTGCAAACATTGCAAGGCAGGGGAACCAGACCGTATGTGCCAAGAAAGTTGGACCTAATTTACAGAATAGACCATTCCAACTTGCTAAGTCATTCATTGAGGAACCTCCAACTGTGGAGCTCAAGAAACAGCTGCAACACTTAAGGTATGCTTTTCTTGGTGATAATAACACTTTACCTGTGATTTTGGTTGCAGATTTACAAGAATCCCAGATGATGGCATTGATGAGGGTACTGCAAAAGTTCAAAAAGTCCATTGGTTGATCCATTATTGATATTCTGGGGATTCCGCCACACATATGCATTCAGATGATTAAGTTAGAGGACAACTGTGTGCCTAGCATCAAGCATCAGCGCAGGCTTAACCCTCCTATACAGGAGGTTGTGAAAAAAGAGATCATCAAGTGGTTAGATACTAGGGTCATATACCCAATCTCTGACAGTAAGTGGGTCAGCCCTGTGCAGTGTCTACCTAAGAAAGGGGGTATGACAGTCATCGCCAATGATAAGAATAAGTTGATCCCATCACGTCCTATAATGGGATGGCGAGTCTGCATGGACTGTAGAAAACTGAACAAATGGACCTTGAATGATCATTTTCCCATGCCCTTCATGGACCAAATGTTAGATCGATTGGCAGGCAGAGGATGGTACTATTTCCTGGACGGGTATTCAAGGTACAATAAGATATCGATAGCGCCCGAGGATCTAGAGAACACCACCTTCACTTGTACATATGGGACGTTCACATTCAGGCGGATGCCTTTTGGGTTGTGTAATGCCCCAACCACTTTCCAGTGATACATGATGTCTATCTTCTCAGACATGGTTGAGGATACCCTTGAGGTATTCATGGATGATTTCTCTGTGGTGGGTGAGTCATTTGATGATTGTCTTCTTAACCTAAGCAAGGCTCTACAACATTGTGAGGAGACAAACCTAGTCCGGAACTAGGAAAAATGCCACTTCATAGTCAAGGAGGGGATAGTCCTTGGCCACAAGATCTCAAAAAGAGGCATAGAGGTAGATAAGGTGTAACGACCCAAATATTTTCGAACTTATTGATGGTTGGTATTGTATAGTGTTGGACTTGTCAAGGTTGAAGTTTTGTAGCCATGGGTTGAATTTAAGTGGTCGGATTCAAAATGGACCGTTTGGTGGCATTGAGAGGCCGTTTGGACAGTGTACTTTGGAAGATCATAACTTTCGGTATGCTTTGAACTGTGTGGGATGTCTAATATCATATTGAAGCGCTTTGAGTTATCTTCGCAACAAAACTAGTTTCAGTCAATTTGGAGTTCATATGAGAATGTTATGGCCAAAACAGTGAGACTACCCATAATTAGAAGGACGCTGGAAATGAAGTTCTGGAATTGGGTTAAGGACTGGACCACAGACCGTGTGAAGGTCCATGGTCCATGTGGGGGCTTGTGAGATGTTCCAGTGGACTCCTAGTGGCCAGGACCCTAGCCAAGGACCAAGGCAAGCCCCACAAACCACCCCACGGTCCGTGAGACCTTACACGGGCCGTGAGACCTTACACGGGCCGTGAGAGGTCCCATGAAGTGGGGCAGAGACTTGGAAAGTTTTTGGAGCTAGACTCTGGTCCAAGTGTGGCTCCACAAACCAGTACAAAGTTCGTGTGCAGCCACATGGTCCGTGAGTCCCTCCGTGAAGTGTTCCATAAAGTCCCCTAAGAGTTCGAGTTAAAATCGTGGCCAAGTGAGGCCACACAGACAGGTATACGGTCCATATGCCATTGGACGACCAACTCAGGCTTTCCATGTGGAACTGTGTTTCAGGGGTTAGTCTGTTTCATTAATAGTAATTTCATAAATTGGCTTAATCCTATGATTCTTTTAACTTCCCTAAAGTCTCCTAAACCCCTAAATTCAAACCCTAATCCTATTTCACTCATCAAAACACTCTTCAATCCTCTCTAAAATTTCTTGAATTCCATTGACCTCCATTGTTGAAAGCTTGAAGAAAATTGGGGAAGATCATCTTGCTTGCTAAATTCTTCAATTCTTGTGGTTAATCTCTAGGTATGTGGGTTTGATTCATGGAGTCCCTTTCATCCATGAAAACCCAAGAACCCTACTCTTTAATTTATGATTTCAAGTTTCTTTAAGTTATGGGTTCTCCTACTTTTGATGAATTTCATTGCATTGGATTTTGGGTTGTAGAAATTAGGTTAATTATTGTTGATTTAAGTTTGGATTTTATTAAGTTCATGGAAATTCTTGAAGGATCAATTGCATGTCCCTTTATGATTTAATTATGTTTCAGGGGTTAGTCCATTTCATTAATGGTAATTTCGTAAATTGGCTTAATCCTATGAATCTTTTAACTTTCCTAAAATCTCCTAAACCTCTAAATTCAAACCCTAATACTATTTCACTCATCAAAACACTTTTGAATCCTCTCTAAAATTTCTTAAATTCTCTTGACGTCCATTGTTGAACGCTTGAAGAAAATTAGGGATAATCATCTTGCTTGCTAAATTCTTCAATTCTTGTGGTTAATCTCTAGATATTTGGGTTTGATTCATGGAGTCCCTTTCATCCATGAAGACTCAAAACCATGCTCTTTAATTTATGATTTCAAGTTTCTTTAAGTTATGGTTCTCCTATTTTTGATGAATTTTATTGCATTGGATTGTGGGCTGTAGAAATTAGGTGAATTATTGTTGATTTAAGTTTGAATTTTATGAAGTTCATGGAAATTCTTGAAGGATCAATGTGTATGTCCCTTTATGATTTAATTATGCATGGGTAAATTGCATTATGTTTTGAACATGGATTTTCTCATGATTTAAGTTGAATTAACCATTGAATTATGGTTTAAAGTTTGAATTCCATTACCCATGCACTTGTTCCTCATTCATAGCATATTACATTGAAGATTGGTTATGATGAAACTCTTCTTATGATATGTTAAGGCTTGCGATCACATAGTTTCTCCGTTATGGCTCTTTGAGCATTTTGGGTGCTTGCACCACTTTGATATGTTATGAAGGCTTGATATGATAAGCTATATAGATGGGCTGCTCTTGTTGCATTGATATGAAAATGATTATGAGAATGATTTTGGAAACTCTTGTTGGCCTTTGGCCTAAGCATGAATATGGTTTGATCAATGGTTTTGGTTTTGACTAATGATGCATGATTTGAAGAGAATGTAAGTCTTCTGATTTGAAGTTGCATGGATATATATATGTATTCCCGTGGGATTAGTACTGAGGGATTGGAGTCTGGGTGGACTATCTCCAAGGGTCCATAATCCTTTCCGTCAAACCATGTGCCACCATAGGTTATCTTCCTAGATAGGGATTGACTTGTTATGTATTCCCTTGATGAAGGGTTGACTAGGGATGTACTTGGCAAGTAGTCCTGATCCGGGTAGTATCTCACTCGGGTCTCCTCCGTTGTTGGTTGAGATTATATCCCCACTATATTATGATTTTAGGATCGCATCTCATGCATCATGGCATAACATATTGTTATATTACTCTTTGGCTACGTGCATTCCTTTCGTATCACTCGTCCCCTTGTCATGTTTCTTGGTCATATTTTATACTGTCATATGTATTGCATGCCCACATACATAGTACATATTATGTGCTAACCCATACTTTTGTCTACATGTTCTAACCATGTAGGGACCGGAGACGACTTCTGTATTCCACGGACAACGTGTGATCATCTTGAAGCCTATTATTTATGGTGAGACCTTTTGTTCAAGGGAGATAGTCACTTCCTATCTAGCTAGTATTGATTTTACTTTTCTTTACTATGTATTGAGGGTGAGCCTCAAACTATGTCGAGGCCCCGTTCATCTTATGTAGAGACTTGTTGGACAAACTTAACTCTTGTACGTTGGATTGTATTTGTTGGATATTATGACTATTCAAATATTATGATTTATGAGCTTTTGTTATGGAAATGGTATTGATTATTCTTATGACTTGATTATTGGGATTGTGTGTTGGTTATGTGCTTATGTGGGAAGTCCCCTAACCCGAAATGCCCCCATAGCTTGAGTCCTGCATACCCGCCCCTTAGAGATAACTATTATGTGCTATGTGAAATCATGTTCATCCCATTCCCGACAACATCCCCATAGCTTGAGTCCAAAGCCCCATTTTTCCTAGAACTTATGTGTTATGTGTTTACTTCCGCGTTTCTGAACTGATGATGTGTGTGATGATTCTATGATGGATTGATCGAGGACTTTCGGGTTGTTTTTGCCATATCACATCTAGGCCCCTTATCAGGGTCATGACATAAGACAAAGATTGAAGTTATTGAAAAGTTGTCGCCTCCTATCTCAGTAAAAAGAGTCAGGAGTTTTCTAGGTATACGATATTCTATCGCCGGTTCATAAAAGACTTTTCCAAAATTGCCTATCCATTGTGTAAGCTGTTGGAAAAAGATGCTAAGTTCTAGTTCGATGAAAGCTGTAGGCAAGCCTTTATGACTTTGAAGCACAAATTGATTACTGCGCCTGTGGTTGTGGCCCCTGACTGGTCAGCCCCGTTTGAGATCACGTGCTAGGCAAGTGGAATTGCTGTGGGGGTTGTGCTGGGTCAAAAGCGCAACAAGATTTTTCACCCTATTTACCATGCCTGCAAGACCCTGAATGAAGCCCAGAGAAACTATACCATAACTGAGCAGGAGCTATTGCTAATGATTTATGCCTTTGACAAATTTTGAGCCTAGCTCTTGTGTACCAAGGTAATTGTGCAAACTGACCATGCTATATTGAGGTATCTAATGGCTAAGAAGGATGTCAAACCAAGACTGATCAGGTGGGTCCTACTGTTACAAGAGTTTGATTTTGAGGTCTGAGATAAAAAAGGGACTGAGAACCAAGTTGCAAATCATCTATCTCGACTGGAGGATGAGTCAAAGGGAAATGATTGACTAACTATCGATGACTCTTTTCCCGATAAACAGGTACTAGCCTCTTCTGTTGATTTAATTCCATGGTATGCTGATTATGCGAACTATCTGGTGAGTGACCTCATGCCTGAGGACTTAACCTCTCACCAGAGAAAAAAGTTTCTCCATGATGTGCGCAGGTACTTTTGGGATGAGCCATTCTTGTTCCGCACATGTGCTGATAGGATCATTAGGATCCTGAAGCAGAAATGTTCAGTGTAATGGAAGCATGCACGCTTCTCCAGTAGGGGGCCACCACAGTATTGCCAGGATAGCTAAAACGATACTCCAATGTGGGTACTACTGACCTACTCTGTACAAGGATACTCATGACCTAGTGCAGGGATGTGATTAATGTCAGAGATAAGGCAATATCTCTAGGCACTAGGAGATGCCCTTGACTTCTATTATGGAGGTTGAAATATTTGATGTCTGGGGCATCGACTTTATGGACCCCTTTATGAGCTCTTATGGAATACAGTATATATTGGTGGCGGTTGACTATGTCTCAAAGTAGGTGGAAGCAGTGGCGCTGCTAAATAATGAGAGCAAGAGTGTGGCCAGTTTCTGAGGCGAAACATTTTTTCTAGATTTGGGACTCCCAAAACTATCATTAGTGATAGGGGGACCTATTTTTGCAACAAGATCTTTTGGGTAGTACTGGCTAAGTATGGAGTCAAACAACATAAAGTCGCCACACCCTATCATTTGCAAACTAGTGGTTAGGTTGAAGTATCGAACAGAGAGATCAAAGTGATCCTGGATAAGTTTTTAAATACTTCTAGGACTGATTGGGCAAGGAAACTTGATGATGCGCTTTAGGCCTACCGCTCAACATACAAAACCCCTATTGGGATGTCTCCATACCAATTGGTTTTTGGTAAGGCTTGTCACTTATCAGTGGAGCTAGAGCATAAGATGTTGTGGGCCTTAAAAAAGTTGAATATGAATTTAGAGGAAGCCGCAGAGTTGAGAATGGACCAGATCAATGAGTTGGATGAGCTGCGTCTGCACGCGTATGATAGTCCTGCACTGTACTAGGCTAGGATGAAGTCCCAACATGATAGGCACATCACACCGCATAATTTTAATGTGGGAGACAAGGTGTTGCTGTACAACTCTAGGTTGTAGCTATTTTCAGGAAAGATAAAATCTAGATAGGCTGGCCCATACAAGGTTATTCAATTCTTCCCTCATGGTGCATTGGAGCTAGAAGCTGATACTGGGCACCGGTTCAAGGTTAATGGTCAAAGGGTAAAGAAGTACTTGAGGGCTAGTTCTGAAGCCTCCGTGATAGAGGTAGTGCACCTTGATGAAGTCTGAGTAGTCAGGGAGCCACGTCGTGTCGCGATGTTAAATCAAGTGCTTCATGGGAGGCAACCCATGTTATAATCATTGTTATATAAGAAAAAGTTATTATTTTTTGTATGTCATTAGTCTTGTTTTTGTAGTTGCAGGTGCATGTCGGGGTGCTGGGAAGTCCCAATAGTGGACCATGGTGGGTAGGATAGGTGTTGGAGCTAAAACCATGAAACAATGAGCCAAGGATAGTAACACGGCTCAGTACATAGACCGTTTGTCATCACACGTGAGAGTGTCGTGGCCACGTGATGAGTCGCGAAGATGCTCGTCATTTGACACTTTTCTAGATAAAATCTTTACGAATTCTCAAGCAAATGGTTGCATTTAATGTTTGTGTAGTTTATTTTGCAGGAAAATCAGGCTAGGCACGAGAAAGAACAATATGGAGAAAACTGTTCCCCAAATGGGCAGGCCGATGGACCGTTTAATATTTAACGGGCCGTGGGGCTGGCCGTTAAACACAACAGAGAGGGCCAGTGCAGAAAGGATGAAAACTTGGCACAAGTCTGACCACACGAGTGGATAAGCAGGCCGTTTGCATGTTAACGAGCCGTGTAATGGACCGTGAAAGTGAACAGAGAGCAACTGAGGAAGGTTAAGGAAATTTGAGGCCAAGTAAGGTTGCACGGAAGAGGTGATGGACCGTTGGCAGTTTGACGGGCCGTCTACCAGCTCGTTAAACATCACAAAACCTTGGCCAAAAAGCACCAGTGAGAAGGAAGTAAAGACAATCCAGACGGACCATTTGACGGGCCGTGTGACGTTACACGGTCCGTTACTGCTGTCGTTAAACATCACAGTGAGCTGAACTCTGGACGATTGAAGCACAGGAGTTTAAGTGTGGGAAGACGAAAGGCGAAATGGACCGTTAAATGTCAGATGGTCCGTTTAGTTGTCGTTTCGCGTACTGAAGTTCAATTTTCCTATTTGGTTTAGGAGTTGTTTTAAATCATATAAATATATTTTTATTAGGTCATTTTCAGATTATTACGACTTCTAGGTACTGAACAAGAAGCTTTGGACTTGAGTTTATTACTTTTGCAATTTTTTTCTACAATTGGCTCATTGAATTATGATTATAATTGGTGATTCCATTGATTTTCCCAATTGTAAGTGAAAAATCATGTCTTCTTCATCTTGTTTCGACTCTTGGTTAACGAAT
>JBCEWC010020188.1:0-11046 GCA_038996855.1 Solanum aculeatissimum
AGAGATATTGTACCCTGCCCACTGTAAAGAAGATATTAAATAGAGAAATATTCAATAGTAGAGATTGTGGTGAGACTCGTGTTACCTTATAATGCAGCCATCATTAGAGGAAGGAATAAGGACAGCACCTGTGTCTTTCAACACATTGTTTGCAGTATCCTCTCGAGACTGCATCGATGGCTCACTGAAGATAATCTGACCACCGTAACGTTTGACATTTGTGACTTTGCAGTTTGGAGCATTTTTTGGTATTACTATATATGCAGGGATGCCCCGGAGTTTTGCAGCCAAAGAAAGAGCTGCAGCATGGTTTCCACTAAATTTGACGGGAAGTAGATTAGGGGATAATCCAAAAAAATGAATGAAAATAGCTTTACCATATAAACCAAAAAGCTCTGAACGAACCTGCTATGAGTTACAACTCCTTTAGCGGCCTGATCATCATCAAGTGAGAAAATAGCATTGCATGCCCCTCGGAATTTAAAAGCTCCCCTGATAAATTGCACGAACAAATGGCCTTTAATTAGAAGCGAAAAATAGTAGAAACATTAGTTCACTACAACACACTTGTATACGAACTACTTTGAAAAAAAATTCCTTCCGTTCTACATTAAAGAGCTTCTCACCCCTTCTGAAAGCATTCACATTTAAAGTAGAGCTTTCTTCCAGTAATAGAATCTAAAGTGTGTGAGGTGAAGACAGGCGTTTGTTGCACAAAGGGCCTGATGCGTAGTTGAGCTTCCCTGATGGAAGACATATCAGCAGCATAACTGTCATTTGATTTTGTGCAATTCGGTCCCATCAATAGTCACTATGGAGATCAACAATCGCGAAGCTGAAAACATGTGAAATTTTTTGAGTCAGTCCAGGGAAGATCAAAAATACAAAAATACCAAACAAGGTGGAATTTCTCAAGTCTATCCAATGAAGAACTGAAGATGTAAGACGAAATATATAATCAATTAACTTTGAGAACAGACAAAAGAATCATATGATTCCATGAAAAACAACAATATCATGTAACGTGACAAATTTTGTGAACTTGGCAAGGGGAATCAAACATGACACCCATATTTGCCTTTGGAACACAGGACGCTCAGTGTCCCAAAGGACTTCAATGAACTTACGCCTTAACGCCCAAACTAGTTGGGATCTGCTATATGGATCCTCTATATTGTTTCCACTCTACTAGGATCCATTTCATCCAAACATCGGTAAGTCATTTGTCTTTAAGTCAGTCCTCACATACTCACAGCATTACACAACATCCACCAACTTAAATTTCAACCCATCAACGAGTTTACCAACTTTCCGATAACTAACAAACAAGATGCAAACAGAGTTACACAAGCTACGATCAGTTCTCAAACAAAGTTAACAATGTCTCATAGCTTGGCTCTTCTGTGAAAGACACCGAATCGTCACCTAATTTTCAATGGAATTAGGAAACCAGGTATTTAAAACCTTTATTTTGCAAACCAGACAAAAGGGTAAGGATGTTAATCATCTCCCAAGGAAGGTGTTCAACATCTTGGAAAATCCATAAATATGGTTGACAAGCGGATTTAAAAATTGTGGCTAAAACCAGAATATTTTGTGTGTCGTGGACATGTTACCCATAAGCCATGGAGTCTAAATCTATAATCAAGTTCCAATCTTGATAACAAAAAAATACACACACACACACACATATATAAAGGAACCTGTAAAGCTATGAAGTAAGTAAATTTTAACCTGAAGCTTAAACTGATGAGAGCTTTGCTATCGGCTCAACTAAAGTTTCAGCCCCTTCCTTCAAGCAAAAAGTTTATTTTCAAAGAGACAAGAGTTCTCATACCCTAATATATCTCATCTACTTATATGTGGGATAAGAATAAATGGTTCTATCCCACTTTTCACTCTGATAAATTATTTACCTAATTAAGAAACACAGATACGATATCAACAATACATAGCTTATAGTTTTAAAATATTACCAAATATAGCATTAGTTGCCATTTTATAGCAAATTGACTAGTTTGTTTCCTTTCCCCTTTTTAAGCTTAAAACATTCCTTGTATCTATCAGTCAACTCTCTTACTCAATCTCACTTTCCTTACTTTGCTCCTATCACATTGGACGTGATTTTGCTTCTTCCTCAATTCATAGCTTCGTGATTTTTCCAGTTTTAATTAACGGCTTTCCATAAATATGTTGGTTATGCGTATTAATAGTTTCTTCTACTGATTCTCACACTTTAAGCTGTTAATTTGAAGTTTTTTAGTATTTTTGAAGGATCCGACACGCACTCGTCGACATTTTTGAAGAGTCCGACCAACATAGGTATCAATCGTGGAAGCTTCTTCTCCTAAGAGGCTTACTCAAGGTGAACCCTCTAACCAACATTCATATCAGGATTGCCCACCCTTTGATTTGTGCATTTTTACACAAGAAGATGACAATGACCCCAGACAAAATCAAAGAAATTGAAAGCTGTTGCAGCAGAACAACTATAAATAACAATTTTAAAAAAAAAAGGAAAGAGGTTCAAGATACATGTATCGAAAAGGGAAAAAAAGAAATTTCGACCCATGCTAGCGAGGGAAAACGTGTAGTCGAAGGCAATTCTTCCAAATCTAGAATTTCGAAGAAGAGGGCAATTTATCCCTTTCCAGATATCCAAATATGACAGAGAGGGTTTGATTGAAAAAAAACTTCTTGATTGTATATACTTATTACTGTATGTTGCCACAATATATGATAAAACAAGCATTTATATGATACAAGTATCACTAATGACACATGTATCAGAGTTTATCCGAAGTAATGACAGAGTGGAACCGCAAGTATCATCTATTCAAAAATGCCAAAGAAAAACAATGTTACCTTATAATGCGCCCATCGTTAGAGGAAGGAATAAGAACATCACTGGTGTCTTGCAATACCTAATTTGCAGTATGCTCTCGGGACTGCATCGATGGCTCACTCCAGATAACCTGACCACCGTAATGTTTGACATTCTCAACTTAGCTGAATCAACTCAAGAAACCATTAAACACACTCAACTTCAGATAATTTTTACACCCATTACAGCAAATTAAAAAAAGTTACTAGAATCAAGAACAGTATCACTGGATAATAGCACTGAAAATAGAAAGAGAAATAAGAAGGAAAGAACGAACCTGTACAGGTGGCAAGAACTTACAGTCTCTGAGCAGAAAGATACCCCAATACTCGGTAGCTAAAAATACAGAAATTGGCTCAATATTGGATGGAACTTCCATACCAAGTATAATCTCAAAAGTGGGTGTAGGAACGGTTGAGTGTATGCAGACCTTACACATACCTCATGAAGGTAGAGAAGTTGCTTCCAAAAGACTATCGGCTCAAGAGCAGCAAAGCAAGCAGTTGTAAAAAAGGAAAAATGACAATGGAGTAAAATGACAACCAATAAGCAAAGCAGTATAGAGCATTCACAACAAAATAATGTGAAATAAAAATCAAAGAACAAGAAACTACGAGAATACATGAATCACATAAAAGTTTGTACAATGAGGTGAGAGATTGAATATAGAGTTTCTCATTTATTAATCGAATTCCAAAGCACACCAAGATCAACATTGCCTCCAGAAATTATAATGCCAATATTATTGCATTCACTATAGGCTGGATTTTTTCGAAAAGTATCAGAAAGAACAGCAGCAAGGCCAATAGCTCCACTTGGTTCCACTGCAATCTTTAGAATTTCATAGCAAAGTCTCATAGCTTGTATTATCTCTTCATCATCAACAACTATGACGTCATCCACGAGATCACGGACAATAGGCCTGTTTGACGGTAAAGGTAAATGCCAGATATCATTTCTCAAATTGGCTTGTCAGAAAAACAAAGTTATCAAGATTCAAGGGTGTGTTTGGTATGACGAAAGTCATTTTCGAGGAAAATGTTTTCCACAGGGAGTCATTTTCTGATGTACAGTTACTAGAAAAGTTCTCCATCAAAAATGGGAAAAATAACTTCCCTGCGTAGAACTATTGTGTTTAACTTCATAACATACTTGCTCCAACAAACACCTAGACATTATAATTGATCTTTGCCATTTAAAAGGTTTCATCACTCTCTGAGTTGCCAATATTATTAATAATTTTTTTTCTTGATTAACATCTTCCATTCACCAATGAAACACAAAAAAAAATTCAGGAAATAATTTTCCAAGAAAACATTTCCTGAAAAAATGGTTTCCATCATAATAAAACACACTCTAAATTAGCTTAGAAGTGCAAGAAAGGGTACTAGGGGGTAGAAGGGTTTGGGGAAAAGGGACCAAGAGGCTTCTTTAATGCAGGGGTAAATACACCAAAAGAGAAAACCAAAAAACTCTGTTGCATGGACTCTCCAAAGATGTTGCCGAGTTCGGGTCGGAACCCAAAAAAAGCATTCCCGACAGTATTTGTGAAGAATCCAAGCAACATAGCTGAAAAAGATAGCATGGTCTCTAAATCTTGAGTTATGCTGATCTTGCCGCCAATAAACCTTTAAGTTTGACTGCGTAAAGCTCCGAATTGGCACATGGTAATTTAGAGAAGAAGGAGATCTAAGACTTTACCATGTGAGATCTCCAAGAAAAGCTCGAAGCCCATCGGCAATAGTGTTGACCTCAGATAACTTAGTGATCCTGCCATTGATCTTCGACTGGAAAGCATCATCCGCTCCCATTGGTTCGGCAGCAAAAATGCGAATGGCAGGATTAATGGCCTTGGCAGCCAACGCAACTCCCGATATCAGACCACCACCTTCATACCATACCAGAAATTGAGGTTGATCTACAAATTAAAATTTGAAGAAAATGATATATCAAAGTCTTTAAGGAGTTGATTTACCGCTAATTGGGACTATTAAGGTGTCAATTCCGGAGACCTGTTCCAGAAGCTCCAGTGATATTGTACCCTGCCCACTGTAAAGACCACAAAAAACATATTAAATGGAGAAATATTTATTAGCAAAGATCATTCTATCTAGATTCCGGGCAAAAAGGTTCAAATTTTTGGATACAGTATATTTTGGAATATCAAAAACTACTTTTGCATACATTTCAAATAGAAGTTCAAGGTTGACTTGGAATAGTTCATACGAAACTGCTGCAAATGTCGAGAAAGGTGAAACCATCATGTAGAAGGACCATTAACACATAAAGTGAGATGTAGGGCTCAGTTTGTCTTGGACGGGAGATGGAATTTTAATAAAGCACATGCATCTGAATACTCTAAGGCTTCTTCGGGGGCTTTCACGCTCCTCTCAATCTTTTTTGTAGTTGAAAAAGGGGAAGTACCAAGTACGTTTTATTCAAAAATAACAAAGAAAAACAATGCTACCTTATAATGCGCCCATCATTATAGGGATGAATAAGAACAGCACCAGTATCTTGCAACACCTTGTTTGCAGTATCCTCTCGGGACTGCATCGATGGTTCACTCCAGATAACCTGACCACCGTAACGTTTGACATTCTCAACTTTGCATTTTGGAGCATTTTTTGGTATAACTATATATGCAGGGATGCCCCGTAGTTTTGCAGCCAAAGCAAGAGCTGCAGCATGATTTCCACTAAATTCAACAGGAAATAGATTAGGAGATGATCCAGAAAGTAAATAAAGATAGTAAACCATAGAAACCACAAACATCTGAACGAACCTGCTATGAGTCACAACTCCTTTAGCAGCCTGATCGTCATGAAGTGAATAAATAGCATTGCATGCTCCTCGGAATTTAAAAGCTCCCCTGATAAATTGCACAAACAAATGGCCCTTAATTAGAAAAAAAGCAAAAAGTTGCAGAAACTCTAGTTCTCTACAGCACACTTATACAAGGAACTACTTTGAAAGAGATCCTTCCATTCTATGTTAAAGAACTTATTACCCCTTCTGAAAGCATTCACATTTGAAGTACAACTTTCTTCCAGCAATAGAATCTAAAGTTTCTGATGTGAGGACAGGAGTTTTGTGCGCGAAGGGCTCGATACGTACTTGAGCTTGTCTGATGGAAGAGATATTAGCGGCATAATCGTCACTAGATATTGAGCGGTTTGGTTCCATCAATATTACTATGAAAGTCAAACTCCCAAACCTGAAAACATGTGGAATTTCCCATGTCAATCCAGGGAAGGACAAAGTATCTAACAAGGTAGAATCCCTCAAACCTATCCAGTGAAGATCCAAGACGCGAAATATAAAATCAGTTGACTCTGAGAAGAGAACATAGGAATAATACATTTCCAATTAAAAAAACAATAATGTCATATAACATGACAAATTTTGTGAACTCGTCAAGGGAAATCAAACGTGATACCCATATTTTCTTAGGAAACAAAGGGTACTCGGTATCCCAAAGGACTTCAATGTACTGCATACAGATTTATCAGTCTTTTACCCTCATTACCCGCAATGCGAACGAACTGTCTTCGACTCCCTTCAAAGTCAGCTGAAGCATCAAA
Organism: Solanum aculeatissimum; assembly: GCA_038996855.1. Taxonomy (NCBI): domain Eukaryota; kingdom Viridiplantae; phylum Streptophyta; class Magnoliopsida; order Solanales; family Solanaceae; genus Solanum; species Solanum aculeatissimum. The sequence goes on from JBCEWC010020188.1 coordinate 6,469, forward strand.
CCATTTGGGATCCATGAAAAAGAAAAACATAACTTCGGATAACCCCAATACAGCAAATTTAACAAATTTACCAAAATACAGGTAAATGGTAAATCATTTGTCTTCTCAGACTTTCCAAAATGTTGTCGCACCCCTATCAAATCCTTCAAATATATACTATTTTTGGAGTATCCAACAACATTTTTGAAGAGTCTGAGCGACATAACTAATAACTCATTGATCACATACTCATAACATTACTCTACATCCACTACCTTAAACTCAACCCCTCAATGAGATTATCATCTTGCCCATCACCAACAAACAAGATGCAGATACACAGACCCAGGGACAGGTAGCGTATATCATGGATTTTCAGAAAAGCCCACTAAAATTAGTCCAAATCATGTACATTTCAAAAAGAACATGCTTTTCTTTTTTGGCAACTCTTCAATACCAACTTTCCCCCGACATGTTTAAAACCACAAGACCAGAAGATTTAAAAGTCTTCTTTAGTTTCTTAAATTTCGTATCAAGGTAAAACCACACAAACAAATTGAAACGGAGAGAGTATATGCATTAAGAAATCACTAAATACTTGCACTTGAGACCATAAATATTAGAATCCAGGTTCAAATAGTAGCTCCCCCTCCACTGACAGACCACTTAACCAAAAAACAAGCATATGTCAATACACTATTATCTTCTTTTATCAAAAAAAATAAAAATAAAAAAGGTAACTTTTTCATATATAAACAACAAGAACTAGAGAATCTTACTAGTTCACTTGATTAGCTACCTCAACTTTCACCTCATTGATAAAAGATTCATTCCCACTTTGTAACCCCCCACCCCCCAATTTCCCCTTTTTATATTTTTTTTTTCTAAAAAAGAACTGAAATAGCACAATCAATCAAGGTCTCAAGAAACCATTTGGGTCCATGTATAAACACAAACTCAATTACAGAAAATTATAAAATTTACTATAATCAAGAATCAGCATGAAAGAAATAAGAAGGAAATTTAAAGAACAAAACTTTTTTGGGAGAAAGATACCCAATCCTCAGTAGCTACAAAAAGCCACTGTACCCAACAAGTTCCACCTAATTCATCATTTCTTTTTCTTTTTTAGTAATATTTGAAATTTAGTGATGGGACTAATTTATATTTATGTTCATTAATATTTAAAATTTGAAATTTAAGTAATTGTTATGTTAGTGAAAACTTCAGTAATTATTATGTTAGTGATTATGTTTGTCGCTCTTAACCTATCTTGTATGCATAGACAAGTTAACTTAAAATATTCAAATACGTAAATATCATCAATATATCTAAATTTCAGTTTATTCAAATGCTGATTTATTTTATTTTTTAATTAAAATCCACATATTTAGAGTATTATACAAGAAAATTACTTCAATTCATCATATTTTTATCTTTGAAATATATATATACATATAAAAACAACTAGAAAAGTAAGAAAAATAAATTTATTCATGAAATTAATATGGTGCCGTATATAAATTGGACAGAGAAGTACTACTCACACATTAATTAATTTTGTATGAATGTATTTGGTATTTAGTTTGTGGCGGGATAAATAGGATTTTTCGATCGTTTACAAAAAAATTTGATTTTGAATCTTAAAAATTGATAAAATTTTGGTGAAGAATACTTTTTCTTAAATGGATCTTATGCATCGTGATAAGATATATAAGATTTCTTCATTCTTTATTTGAGATTTTGAATTTAAATCTAAGACTGAATACGATTTTGATAAGCACCGCTTCATCTAGAGTTTGTTTCATTAGCAGGGCTAAATCATCGTTATCACTATTTCGTTATAAGACTTCTCCCTCCTTCGATCTTATATTCAAATCTAGGAATGAATACAATCTTGTTAAGCATCGTTTCGCCTAAAGATCATTTATGACTAGAATACTAAACTTGATATAAAATTTGAGATTATAATTATTTCTTATTTTGCTATTTATATCAAGCTAAGATCGATCTATTTTATATAGAATGCATGACTATAATCCTATAATCACTCGATCATATTTTTAGAGCTATAATCTCTCAACAAATTTTATATGACGTAAATTTAAATTAATCAAATCAGTAAATTACAAACGTTAAATACTCCTCGATAAGTGAGAAAATGTAGGACCATGTGACAGGCTTTAATATTAATAATTTGAAAGTACATTAAATACATAGTATTGGCATTTTAAATTGTAAATTCCTAAGTCCCTCTTATGATTTCATCACAATGCCCAACAAAAAAGATAAAATTTAAAAATAAAATAATAAAATATTATTAATTTTATTTTGTGAATTTTATCAATAAAAAAGCTTAGAGATTTTTTTTAAAATATAAAAAATAAAATAAATCCATACCAAAAATAAAGTATGGGGACCAATGTAGATATCCATTATATAAGTAGACCTACTTCCTATTACCAGTATCAGTAGATAATAAAATTTGCGTCGAAAAAATAAAGATCGAAAGATATTATAATAATTATAGTATTTTATTTTAAATATAGTAAACATTTTTTTAATTTCTATAATTTTATTGATTTATTTTGAGAATAATTTTAAGGGTCTTTGAATTTTATCTTAAATTAGAAGGAATTTTTTTTTAAAACAGACAAATTTTTTTCCTCTGCAAATACAGACAATTTTGTATGTATTGTGTGCCTTGAAAACTGTGTCAATTTAATCTCAATAATTATTGGCTCTGTGAAATTTATCTTTTTATCAGTTTATTAATAATAATAAAAAAATATGGTCCCTATTGTTTGAAATAAAATACAAAATATTCTTTCCGTTTAAAAAAGAATGAAATTGTATATTTGAAAAATATAATTTTTGGTCTTAATATAGAGTTTTTATGCTATGTTTGATTTATATTTTAATATCTAGTATGAATTTTTGTGTTGTAATTTCTAGAATTTGTTAAGTTATTTTTGGTGTTTATGATTTAATTTTATCAATCGAATTTGTTAAATATTTGGTGAAAATTAAAAATATTCATTTAAATTTTTTTTACTTTAGGACTATTTTGAATTTACCCTAAATATAAGAGACTATTTTGTCACTTTCTCATCAATTTACTATTCACCCTTTTATCAATTATGCGGATAATTAAACATATATTAGTTAATTAGGTAACATAGCTATAGTTTGAATTAATTATGGCTCGCGGCAAACATTTAGCTTTAATTATAGTTTGAGTTTTATATAATTCACGTGATATATACAAAAGTTGTGCACGATTATACAAAAATTGTGCGTGAACCAAATTGTATAACAAAAAATATAAATATCGTAAGCACGAATTGTATAGCGAAATATACAAACGCTATATTAAAATTACGAATTGTATAACGAATTATACAAACGTATACAAATGTTGCTATAACTATAATTATGAAATGCAATTACCCAAATTATACTTACATAGCATAATTAAAATATTTTTGAATGACTACATGCGAAAATTCTTCAAAAATATACTACTTTCTTCGATTTTTTTTAGTCCATCCAAAAAAAATATTATTTTATCATAATAAAAAATAATTTAATTTTTATCCAAATCATTTACAGCCATATAAATACCTATAAATTATTTTAGGATCATAAATTTCAAAAAATTTACTTTTTTTCTTGAATATCGTGTCAAATCAAACAGTGTCACATAAAATAAAACAGAAAGAACAATTTTTTTATTTTTTGAAAAAGAAGAATCACATGAGTCCCTTACTCTTCCATTAAATTCTTGTATTGAACACAAATCTATATATACACACAAACAATAATGGACTATACACATCAATGCCAAAAAAAAAAAAAGTTTCATAATGATTGCATTCTTGATTTCCTCTTTTGACTCTCTATAATGGTGGTGAAATCTCAAGATTTAAGCTTTGTAAAGAAAAGGGTATGTATTATTTTTCTTTTTTAAAAATAAAATAAAATTAAAGTTTGGTGTTTTTTGTGTTTCATTAGTTGTGATGCTTGAAAAAAAGATTACTTTTTTAATGCTAATATTTTGTTTCAAAGAAAAAGCTCAACTTGGCTTAAGCTCAAAATGCAAGAGTTTGTTTTTAAGCATAAGATGAAGAAATTAGTTTTCCATCACTTTCATTTTATTTGTTTGATTTTGATTTGATACGGAATTTAAGAAAATAAAGAAGAATATATCGAACTATTGGTTTTTAATCTTGTAGCTTAGACATGTCGCGTAGAAAATTAAAATAAAGTGTTGCCAACCAAAGGATCTTTGTTTCTCCCTTAAGCAGAGGTCTTGGGTTTGAACTCATGCAACATGAATCTGGATATAGTTAGGCTCCGATAAGGGCACCGAACACTAAGTGGAAAGCCAAAAAAGAAAAAGAGATAAAAAGAGTTTGGAAAGTGAGAACAAACAAATTGAAGGAAAAGCAAGTTTGTTGTTTTTCTTAATATTCAGGTACTAACTCAAAAATCCAGAATTTGTTTTTTGTGTTTCATGTTTTGTGGTGGGGGGGGGGGGGGGGGGGGGGGGGGGGGGGGGGGGGGGGGGGGGGGGGGGGGGGGGGGGGGGGGGGGGGG
>JBCEWC010020189.1:0-11045 GCA_038996855.1 Solanum aculeatissimum
AACACATGGCTACCAAATTTCAACCATGACTCGTATAACATCATAAGATATCAACCATAAGGAGTTTCAAAAATTTTTGGGTTATTACAAAATGACAACTCACCCGCAAACTTATGTAAGCAAAAGCCAAACCCAACAGCGAAGGATAGTATACAAAAGCATAGACCTTAGTGATCGGGATAGAATCAGGCGTAATAGGAAACCACATTATAAACTAGCCAACCATAGCTAATAGAAGTAAAAATGCAGTTATAACATGGATATCATTAAGTGCTCATAGTAGATAAGCCCAACAATACAAAATTTGTCAATAATCAAGTCATAATGTGGCAAGAAATCAACAAGTGGTCCCAAAGTCATCATATCATAGTAATATCAGGCAATATACGCCCATATAAATTAGTTTAGATCAAAAACGTACCTGTCCATGGCATCGGCCCATTTGGGGCCCTAACTAGGCCTCTCTACAACTCAACAATATCGATAAATATACATACATGCACAAAAAGTATAGTACTCACAACCAACCATGCATATCATAACCCCATAATCACAACACTATGCATATCAAAAACTACTGGTAACTCACATACATTTCAGACTCAAAATGTGTATAGTCCCACTCAATCTAAGGTTTTAGGAAAGCCTAACTTACCTGGAAAATGTCGCCTCAACTCTGAATCAGTCCAACCTTGCTTTACTCTTCTTGATAGTCTCCCCAAGCTGCTCTACTGTCAAAATATGATTCAAAATGTCTACACGACCAATTTGGTAGTATTATCTCAAGAAATGAGCAAAATAAGGCATAAAGGGTCTAAAATGGGAAAAATGGACCCCATGCCCAAAATTCCAAAAACAAATTCCAAAAATGACCCCCACAAGATCCCAAGACTATAGCAAAAAATTGAATCCAAAATGGGCCCCAGAAGACCAAGCAAAATCCAGAATACGAAGTTGAGAACTTTACCGGAAGAACATTCCTTTCAAAACTTTCTCGGTCTAAATTCTTGATAACTGGACAACCACAACCAACATCTACCTAACCATCATTTTCCACTTAGAACGTAGAACAGTTTAGACCCAAATTTCATTCAGTTCCGTCAAGAATCGGTTAAGAAATTAACATACAATATTTTCACCAAAAATGAGAGCAACAACCGTTAAAATAGGGAATTTACCTCAAAATACGCATCATATCCTAAATCTAACTACACCACAATGATCCTTACAAAATTATGAGTCACGTGAAACTTTGAATTGCCAAAATTAGACTTAAAATGAGAATTTTATAGCTGGTGTAAGTTTGGAGCATATGTTGTTCGCGACTGTTGAACACATATGTATAGGCCTCACCGCCCTTTTCTGCGAATGTGGATCGATCTCCATGAACATGGAGCACTGTGGCATTTTCACTTCTCCCCGAACGTAGATATCTCTCCATGAATGTGGATCACTGCCCGCCTTGGTCTCCGCAAATGCGGAGTACAATTTCTGCTGGTGTTGCACCAGCTCAACTCCAATCTTCTCCAGGCTATTCCCGAGGCTCCCGAAGTCTGATTTGTGCAAACGAACGTGTGGTTACACTGATTTCAATATTGTGGAACTAGTAGTGTGGTTGGATTTCCCAACAGAGCCTTCTACAGAAAAAAGAGCACCCCACTTCTTTCCGGCTAAATTAAGGTAAAAGAACTAAGGGGGTCAAAATACAATTGGATGACCCCGACAACTAGTGGAATGTCATTTTCAGACAACTTTTGACATTTCAAAGCTGACCATGCCATCAGTTTTTTATTCTGAGCGCATTAAGTTGGGTTTTTACAAAAACACGCTCTTTAGCTGTCGGTTGAACTCATTTTGCAACTTTTAGCTCAAAATCTCACCAGAACCCTCCATCCCCGAACCAACCACCCTCTTAGCACAAATTGTCCATTCCAGAACAAACGAAAGCGTCAGAATCCCATTCCGGGGCCATTTACCTGGGTTTTATTAGAAAACTCATTTTAGCAATTTTAACTTCTCGCCAACCTGCAAACTTACACAATTCACAATCAAAATACCCAATAACCATCCCAACATGTCATAATAAGTCCGAGGTCACTATACCAAAGCTCAGAACAACATAAATAATGCAAAAACACATAATTGACCTACAGGGTCATTATAATATTTCTTAGAAATTGTCAGTTTTTAGGATTTATGAGCTACTCAGTATTATTAGAATAATTATTGTATACAGTCTAATTATATGTCTTTCCATTAATAGTTATACTTAGAGCAATGTGGATTTAGGGATGAAGGATTTTGATCAGCATTCGTGAACCTTTAAAAGGAATCTCTAAGTCTAATAACTCTATACCACCATAGTATTTAAGGGGCTTCTCGTCAGTTTAGGTTATATCCCTAATCTTTACAGACATTAGCTTGGTGGATCCGCATTAGCTTAGATCAACCTTCGTACCATGGCAAAGTAATTTGGACTTTTTGGATAGGAATTTTACATCAAAATACATGTAGTAACTCACACAATTATATGTCAGTTTTAGTATCTTCCACGGTCAGTCTTTTCAGTTATTACATGAATAAGTACTTAGTTATTCTATTATATATTAGTTTCATATACTTACTTGATATCAGATTATGGTTACTTGGTAAATTTCAAGTACTGATCATATACTTTCTGCCTAAATTGTTTTATGATATAGTATGAGGCTGTAAAACATTTTAGGAAATTCTTCTCATGGCTCTTTTATATAATAGATAGAAATAGAAATATGTTGAATATATATGTTGAGTAAATTTTAGATACGAAAAAGTATTCTTTATAAAGATTACAAGAATCTGCCTTCAATTCCACCACTCAAAAATAGTATTTAAAAGAAGACAAGGTTAGTTTTTTTACAAATTCTGAAAGAGACTAGCTTTTTTATAGATAGTCTCCTTTTGCTTTCATTTTTCCGTCTCCACCAATTGTGTTCACTCTATGGAAAAAAATTCTTAATCAAGTTTAGTTGCTATAAATTGTTTTTTGAGGTTTAGACTTATATCACTTGACTGATCTGTTTAGATCTTCTTTTGTTAAATTATCTTGGATGTAGATCATTTCTTTCTTTTTGTCTAACGTTACTATTTGTTTCTTGCTATTTTATGGATGCAAGTTTTAGTTATGGGGCTAAAGAGAGGAGATCGATTGTTTAGGTTGGGCCAAATTAAAAAATAAAACAATTATTAGTACGACAAGAAAACATTTAACTTGTGATAGATCTAAAGGCAACAATTGCTTTTAACAATTTCCTTAGATTGGGAAGTCTTTAAAATTGATTTCCCCCAAAATACTTAATTTCTTTAATTAGAAATGTAAATTTAAGATGAAATTTTTTATACTAATCAGATGAATCTTGAGAGATTCGTGATCACAATAGATCGAAACATGTAATTTTAATTCTTTTTTAATGAATCTAAGCTTTTTTAAAAAATCCTCTCGTTGTCTAACCATTTGTTTTCATTTTTTTTTAAATTGTAAGGATGCAAGTTTTAATAAATCCAGGTCAAAATAGAGAAGATTGATCATTTTAGGTTTGACTGTTAAAAGACAAATTGTTTTTTCTATGGGTGAGAATTAATTAAATTTGTAATAGACCTAGAAAAATTGATTTTTTTTCAAAAACTTAAATTTTTTCGAGAGAAATTTTGAATAAGGCTGAAACGTTTTACTACACCTCTAATGAATTTAGTGAATCATTTGAGATGCATGATCATGACAATAGTTGATGTTGTTACGGAATGCATATGATTGATGGACAAACATCTTTCTTGGGGGTATTCTAGCACTCTAATAAAGTTCTTAAAATATTAATTGACATGTGCATATAAATTACTCGCAATCTAGCATTTTTCATCTTTTTTCAAATATCTTTTCTATTATTTTACAAAAAAATTTCATCTTTCAAAACATCTAACAAAGTATTTCTTATTTCCTACTAGAATATGGATGACCAAATCGTTTCTGGTGATGAAGACAAAATATTAACGGATGTTCCCATATCATTCGTCACGCCTCAAAAATTAAAAGTCGATGATTCAGAGGTAAGCTTTTGAAAATCTCCTTCAATTATAAGGTGTTTAGTTTTTTGTTTTTTTTTCATTTTGATGGATACTTACATAACTTTTTAATGTTCATTATGTTATGAAAGAAAAAGATCTTTTTTATTGCACTACTCTTTTAGTTGAGTCTACATTCATATAATAATGAAGAAAGATATTTTTCTTTAGAGAAAGAACTTTTTCAAATGATAACACATACAAATACTTTGTTCCACATTCTAACTGTTCAATACTTAAAATATTACTATGATAGCACCTTACTAAAAGATGAAGTAATAGAAATTCTCAAACCTCTACCCTTGTTTAAGCTCATCAAAGAAGAAAACATTTTGAGCCATGTATACCCACATTAAGAGTATCTAGAAGTGTGAGACTTAAACCTGTCTCTAACCTAGTCAAATGTTGGGGCGTTAGCCCTGGATGGTGTTGCGGCCCTCTTTCTATCCCGACTGCCTCCTTTGGATTATCCTCTATCGTGAGTCACAGAAGCAACCACCAGCTTTGTTATCTTAACTCTGGCTTCTTCTGAAGGTGTCTTCACCTTCTTTGAGAGGAAAGAGTGAAAATGTCATATATTGATTTGAATAAGATATTACATCTCTAGAATTTAAAAGCTACTTAAGAATAGTGATAAACTAAATAAATAAATAAAATATTTAAGAATAGTGATAAACTAAATAAATAAAATATTGTCTAAAGGATGTAGATATTGGTCCTCTGGAAGATCTGTGGCAGGATGGATAGGACTAGCTCACCCTCACATTGAAAGTGCAATTGCATTAGATGTGAGGCTTCGATAGAAGTGCAGGAGTAACATCTGTATAAAACCTCTATACTAGTATGCATCATAAGTATGTAAAATCAATAAGCAGGTAGATATGTACAACTAAACATAATCAATAACTCATTAAGTCAAGTAATCAACATCAACCAAGTAGATAATCTCACTTTTAGCATATTAATGTTGACACATCATTAGATATATAAGTCACTGCAATAAATGTAAAAAAATTGCAAACTTTACATAATATAAGCAGTCACACACAAATGTGGAATTGCAATCACTCATCTGTATGCATACGCTGAGGGACTTTAATCTTTCCCAGCTAGTCGTGATCTGTAAGTGACCCTAGCTATCCATGTACTGCACCAGAATCATACTCAATGTATCACACAATCATATGTCATACCAAAGTAGTATCTGATCTATCATACACAACTGCTTGTCCAAATACAATGAATATAACAAGTACATATCATAATCACAGCTTATTAAAGACATGTTTCAATAATTTACAGGTTATTGATACAAGTATTGTCAAACCATCAAATATAAATTACTGACTATGTCCACAGACCAATCAACATACTTTATAGACTTACCATACATATACATAACTAATCAAAGTCTAACTCCAGGTAAACCGTAAGCTACCTCAATTGAAGAACTTTAATCAAGCAAGCCAATTTGGATGAGCCTTTCGTTTTCACAAAGCCTCAAAATGTTCAAAGTCTAAAATAAACAAATATCTTAAGAAGTGTTAATTAACAACTTAGAATCATAAGAGCCAGAATTGCTTAAATCAATATATAATTATTCATGAATTCTAGAGTTCTAATCCAAAATCCACCATTAAAGTCACCTCTTCGAGTCTAGGGTGTCAGAGAATCATTGGATGAAAGGGTTGCAGATAAGACTTACCTTGAAGAACAAAGTAGCCCTAGTCCTCGTATGAATATTCAGATGACGAAGTTCAGACAAAGGATTGTGTTATTGATTTTGTCAACCAATATTAAATATCTGAACTACAACCAACTTAAGCTAAAATATAGGAAACTATTTGCTAAACTTAAGCTAAAGTGTAGACAACTATCTGTCCACATAATGGTAACTAATAGCTACTCCTAGATGTGCTCCAAAGCATTAGGAGACTTATTCAAAGTACAGTAAAATAGTAAAAATAAATAAATAAAATAAAGTTCGAGGACTTAGAGAAAATAGACAGAAGACAAGATAGTTAATACACCCCCTCAAGTTAGGCACAGTGGAACAATTCCTATCTTGGAACGACATCTAGCAAATACTATCAAAGCAAATATGAGCTTGGTGAATCTGAGAGATACCTAGGTACACACATGGTTGGACTGTGGTTCAAGTTTATTTTTTGTATAAGGTTTAAGCCATGGGTAGTAGAGACAACCAAAAATCTTTAGAATGGTATAGTCAGGAGATCAACCAAATAATTTTTGATAGGGTGACTCATTATTCAGGATGGGAGTAAGAAGTCAGTTAATTAGGTAGACAACATAATGACATGCAAAAGACCAAAGTTCAGCGAGTAAGGATGCTTCATGGAGAAAGGCTTTAGCAGTTTCTAGAATATGACGATGTCAACATTCAGCTATGGCAACACGTTGTGGTGTATAAGGAGGTGAAATCAAGTGTTCAATGCCATGCTTCTGAAGATAAGGCTACAGACTAGTGAACTCACCCCCTCCATCAGTATAATTGAAGAAATTTTGGTTTTGAAGAATTTTACTAAAGGACGAAACTTTGAAAATATGGTTGCAACCTCACTTTTATTTTTATGTGTATACAACCAAGTATATTTGGTGTATTGATCAACAAAAATGTAGTAATATAACTTTTTATCGAGAGATAAAACTGGTGATGGTCCCCATATATCACTAAGGATAATTTGGAGTGGAGTATTACTGGACAAAGTGAGTTGTTGAAATGGCAAACAATGCGCTTTATTAGAAGAACAAGCATTACAAAGTTCAAACTTTTCTTTGCTAGCAACAACAGGTAAAGCAAATTTCTTCAAAATAAACATTAAAATTGTAGAGTGGGTTCTAGGTCATTTTCTCTAAGTTATGAGAAGAGATTTGAAATATGTTGGTTTTTTAATGAAGAAACTAAGTAAATAACTTAAAAAGATTTTGAGAGAAAAAATATTGCAATGTTGTCAAAGAAAATTATTTTATTAATAATGCACAGACATACATTTATAGCTATAAATTCTAACAAGAAAATAGAAAAATATGCTACTAATTTTATCAATAAAATTCAAATAAAAAACAGAAAGAAGTTAATACCTAAATTCTAGCCAAATAGGACTCTAGTAAAATAATTTAAAAATCCTAAAACTTAGCTACTGAATTTCTGTAAGATTAGTTTGTTAAAGAAAATGTAGCTAGTTATTTTATTTCTGTGATATCCTGTGACATATATTCAACACTTCTCCTTGGATTGGGAATTGTAAATTTCAGTCTCATCTAAAATTGACCTCATGAATAAATCTGTCAATTCATCTTTTGTCTTGCAAGGCTTGGGCATATCTTCTGTTTAATTAAATAAGAAGTTTTTACTTTTCATTTCAACTTGTAAAATTTTCTTCTTATTGGAATAAAAGATTCGACAATATTTGTCTCCAAATAATAATATAAATCTATTTTTCATTAGTTGACCAACACTCAATAAACTAACATAAATGACATCTGGAATTATTTTTGTACCCGAACTTGAATAGATTGCAACAAACCCTTTTCCTTTTACAGGAATACAATCACCATTTCTAATTCTGACTTTCTTATTTCCAGAGGCGTAAACTCTTTACAAAGATTTTTGTCCTATGTCATGTGATTTGCACAACCACTATCAATCATATAAAAATTAAATTTTTTGGTTGAAAGTAGGTTGCCATAAATAAGGGGTCTTCTTCTTCAGTGGTGACTTGGGCAATTGTTTCATCCTTTTGAAATTTTCTTTTGTAAATCACGGTTTCATGACCAAGTTATTTGCAAATCTTGCATTGTGCATCTGGTCTCTTCCAACATTTAAATGGAGGATGTCCATTTTTTCCACAGTGATGACAAGGTGGGTAATTCTTCAAGAATATATCCTTGCTTTGAGTTTTGTGACTGGCTACTAATGCTTTTTTCAACCATGTCATCTTGCCTCATAAGCTTTCTTTGCTCTTGTGCCTACAATGTATTTAACAATTTTTCCTTGGTAATCTTGGATAAATCTTTTGTATTTTCCAAGGTAGTTATAGATACTCTGTATCTCTTTGACACATTAACAAGACTTTTTTCAACAATTCTTGAATCTTTAAATTCAGTGCCAAGCAATCTTACCTTGTTAACAATGTCAAGAAGTCGGTTTGAGTACTCTTTGATGGTCTTAGATTCCTTCATTTTTTGCAACTCGAATTCCCTTATAAAATTCAACATTTTCATGCCCCGTATTTTTAAACTCCTGTGTATTCTTCCTTCAAATAAGCCCAAATTTATTTTGTTGATTTGAGAGTCATAACTCTTGTGAAAATTGTTGCAAACAAATTTGCTTTAGTTTTTGATTTTCTAATTTTTTTTTTCTCTTTGGTTTTTTATCTGGGCCACCTGAGATTATTGGCCAATGGAAGAACATCATAATCCACTTCCATGGCCTCCTAAAGTGTTGGCAGTGTAACACATACACAAACAGCGGAAGCACAATCCAGGATCGTAATCTCACATGACATTCTTCTAATGTAAAATGATAGCCAATGAAAATTAGAAAGCATACCTTTGGGATAGTTCCTATAACATAAGTTTACTTCTAGGAACATGGTTCATTAAATAGTCCTGTTCTAGAAACTTGACATTTGTTGAAACAATCACCTTCTGCTCCTTAGGACAGTAAAATAAATCGCCTTTAGTGCCTTTGGGATATCCAATGAAAATGCATACTTCTGTCCTGGATTCCAACTTATTTGTTTTACCCTTTAGCACATGTGCTGGGAAACCTCAAACCCAAATATGTCATAGACTAGGCTTACCCCCATTCCATAATTTCAATAGGGTTAACAGAACAGACTTGGAAGGAACCAAATTTAGAATATAATTTGCAGTTGCCAAAGCATAGCCCTAAAAACTAAAAGATAAATCCAAATAACTTAACATTGATCAAACCATTTCCAAAAGGGTTCTATTTCTGCATTCTACCACACCATTTTGTTAAGGTGTGCCTGGGGCAGAATATTAAGACATAATTCCGTGTTCTTATAAGAACTTAATGAATTCAGCAAAAAGGTATTCACTACCACGATCATATCGCAATGTTTGGATATGTTTACCATGTTTGGAGTAATCATCTGTGAAAGTCACAAAATACTCAAAACCACCTCTTGCTTGTATATTCATAGGACGACACAAATCAGAATGAATTATAAGGCTCTATTTCCTTTTGAAGGAAAAGATCTCTTCGTCATTTTGCCTTCTAAACAGGATTCACAGGTTGGTAGTGCCTCCACTTTCAATGAACTCAAAGGTCCATCAGAAACCAACCGAGAAGTTATATTTATGTTTATATGGCAGAGACGTAAATGCTATAAGTAGGTAGGACTCAATTCAATTGGACCATGGTGCATACATGCTTTCATCTGGTTACACCTTCCCCAACTTTAGAAACCTAACTTGATCCCCTAATCTTCGAGCCTATGTCTACGTCTTGTTGTTTCCTTTATGAGTTGGAGAACTCTTCATACAACAACCACCAAACTTCACAATTTCACCAAGTCCCTGACCCATCTATGAGGCCTACCTACGACACGTAAACCCAACCAAGGGCGATAGATAGGCTCATACACCACTGCACCAGAACTCCGTCCTACACTTTCTTTTTGAATTTTCTGACCTTTTAGCATGTGGGGCCTAATACACACATGCTTCTAATCTGCAAATAATTTCCAAAACTTCCATGCACAAAAATTTAACCCAAGTCCGCAATGTGGACCTGGTTCACCATAGTATATTTTTGATTTTTTTTCTCAATTCTTGGTCCAATCATAGCTAGGATGACTATGTGGTGTTACAATATCTCTCTTGCGATTATTCTTCCTCGAATGATGGTCAAGCTAAACTAAAAGGAAAAGAAGTTACTCTTACTATTTTTCTAACTTGGAAACTTCTTTTCCAGAGAAGATAGGACTGGTTCATCCTAGGAATTTGAAACTGTCCAAGGCATATAAGACACGAATGACTTGGAATAGAACATAAGTCACACACTATGCAATGCTACTATAAATAAAACGTGGGTGCTCTGAACAATATGATCGGTAGCTTCTAAGCCTAGCAACAGTCCTCAACTATATTCTTCGTTTTATGTGCAACGTTTCATCAATCGAAACTAATTGCTCTCACAAGGATAGATACAACTAATTATGTCAAGGTCTAAGTCTAATTACATGTTCTTACTATATTCAAGCCTAACTCTAAGTCATAGGTTACTGCACATAATATGATCATGCTAATCGGAACCACAGGATTTATACTTTATATCTCTATATGGAATTTCATCCCACCAGTACTACTCTTTACCACCACATTCAACAAACCTCAAGTCTTAATCAAGAAACACCTAATGCATCATGCATTTGTCCACATGTGATAAACACCACATTCAATCCTAGTACTATGTAACAACCCGAAAATTTCTGAAACTCCTTATGGTTGATATATTATGACGTTATACTAGTCATGGTTGAAATTTGGTAGCCATGGGTTGATTTTAAGTGGCCGAACGCAAAATGGATCATTTTGGGGCCTAGAGGGGGCCGTTTGGACAGTGAGCTTCGCAGAAACATAACTTTTGGTGTGATTTGAATCATGTGGCCTACAACATATCCAATTGCCGATATTTAAATTATCCTTGCAACGCAACTTGTCTCACTCGATTCCGAGTCCGTATGAGAAAGTTATGACCGAAATAGTGGGACTGCATGAAATTCGAAAGATACTGGAAACTTGACCACGAGACCTTAAACGGTTTGTTTGAACCTAAACGGCTCGTGTACTGTCCAATAAAAAGGGAACGTAGCTAGTACAAGCCATGTATGTGTTTAGGGGACTAAGTATGGGTTCACGGGACACTTACACGGCCCGTCAACCTTCAAACGGTC
>JBCEWC010020190.1:0-11044 GCA_038996855.1 Solanum aculeatissimum
GTCAACGGAGATGCTATAGATGAAAACCCCTCAACAAACCTTCTATAGTAACCGGCCAAACCAAGGAAACTACGAATGTCCGAAGGAGTCAATCGTCTGGGCCAATCCCTTACCGCCTAAGTTTTCTTAGAATCAACCTTGATGCCATCACCGGACACCACATGACCAAGAAAGGCACCTTTTGTCAACCAAAACTCACACTTGCTAAATTTTGCATACAATTTCTTTTCCCTCAAATTTTGGAGAGCCAATCTCAAATGACCCACATGTTCTTGCTCACTACGGGAGTAAATCAAAATATCATCAATAAACACCACCACAAAAGTATCAAGATAAGGCTTGAACACTTGATTAATAAGATCCATAAACACCGCCGGAGCATTAGTTAACCCAAAAGACATTACCACAAATTTGAAATGGCCATAACGGGTTCGAAAAACCATCTTAGGAATATCACACTCCCTCACTTTCAATTGATAATAACCCGAACGGAGATCTATTTTTGAGAAATGAGTGGCCCCTTGAAGTTGATCAAAAAAATCATCAATCCTAGGCAACGGGTACCTATTCTGAACGGTCACCTTATTCAATTGCCTATAATCAATACACATCCGAAGAGTCCCATCCTTTTTCCTCACAAACAACACCGGAGCACCCCAAGGTGAAATGCTGGGCCTAATGTACCCCTTTTCCAACAAATCCTTCAATTGGTCTTTCAAATCCTTTAACTCCACCGAAGCCATACGATACGGGGGAATCAAAATGGGTTGAGTATCCGAGAGAAGGTCTATACCAAAATCCACCTCTCTATCGGGAGAGATGCTGGGCAAATCTTCCGGAAACACATCGGGAAACTCTCTCATTACCCGTACCGATTCAAGCCTAGGGGATTCTCTTTCCAAATCCCTAACCTGAACTATGTGATAGATACACCCTTCCACAATCATTCTTCGAGCCTTAAGATAGGAAATAAACCTACCCTTCACTACGAAATTTCCACCCTTCCATTCTAATACCGGCTCATTAGGGACTTGAAACTTAACCCGCCTAGTTCTACAATCAATAGAGGCATACGATGCATGCAACCAATCCATCCCAAGAATGACATCAAAATCATACATTTCAAGCTCTACAAGGTCACCAAGAAACACTTTATGCAAAATTGACATGGGACAACCCCTATAAACCTTTCGGGCCACAATATTCTCACCCATGGGGGTGTACACGGAATAAGGTTCCCTCAAGGTTTTGGAACTCACACAAAATTTATTAGCCAATAAAGGAGTCACAAAAGATAAATTTTCACCCAGATCAAGTAAAACATATGCATCAAAGTTAAAGATTTTTAACATACCCGTGATGACATTCGGAGCTTCCTCCACCTCTTGGAGGGCATGAAGAGCATAAAACCGGTTGTTCCTTGGAGCACCTCCAACCGGAGCCTTTGGTGGCCCTTGACCACCGGGAGCAACTTGGTCCTTTTTCACATTCTTTGGGCAATTTAAAATCTTGTGGTCTAAGCTACCACACCCGAACCAAACACCCGTGACTTGTCTACATACCCCCAAATGACTTCGACCACATTGAGCACAACGAGGAACCCGAGGACCATCCACAACTCGTGCCTTAGGAGGAGGCACCTTAGTAGCAAATCTCACATTAGACCCTTGACCTTGATGGAAATGACTAAATCCACCAACCTTGACATTTGAGAACCCAACATAAATACGGGCCCTCTTTGCCTCATGCACCCTTTTATCCTTCATCTTTTCACCCTCAATTTATTCGGCATAGGTCATGAGACACAAAATATCCATTTCTTTAATGAGAATTGCCGTCTGAAACTCCTTCACAACCAAATCTGATATACCCGATATGAACTTGTGCATCCTTGCACGAGGATCCGAAACAAGTGTAGGAGCATACTTGGAGAGTTTGGTGAACTTGAGGGCATAGTCCTTCACGGTCATGGAGCCTTGAAGAAGGTTGATAAATTCGGTTATCTTAGCCTCCCTAAGCTCAAGTTGGAAGAACCGATTAAGAAAGGCCATCTTAAATTCCTCCCAACCCACCTTCGCATCAATCACCCTCTCCATGAGCCATTGACCATACCATACTTGAGCAACATCCTTGAGTTGGTATGCCGCCAACTTCGTCTTTTCCTCCGAACTAACCCCCATGATTGACAACACCTTAGTAAGCTCATCCACGAACTCTTGGGCATCCTCATCGGCCTTAGAACCATAGAACTCTGGAGGGTTCATACGAGTGAAGTCCCTCACCCGTGAAGCCGGAGTAGTGACTGGGGTCGGGTTGACGGAACGATTTTTGTTTGAAGCAGCTTGGGCCAACATAGAGACAACATTGCGAAACTCGACAAGTGTCACCTATTCCTCCACAGGTGCCCGAGGAGCCATTTCCTCAACTTCCAGAGCCGGACGGGGATGGGGAGCTCTTCTTGGAGGTATTTTCTGAAAGAACGACAATACCACAGTTTAGAGACTTATCATAAGACCTCATGGCACGACATAAGGAAGAAATGAAATGAGATAATTCTGAAATGTCATCATAGCCTCTTATTCATAGACATGGTGCGCATCACACCCATGAACAAGACTCTAATAGACGCGGCATGTTGGACTCCGAGGATCAGTACAAACCTAGGGCTCTGATATCATCTTTATCATGACCCGGATAGGGGCCTAGATGTGACATGGCGAAAGAGAACCCGAAGACCCTTGATCATGCCATCATAGCATCATTACACACATCATCGGTTCGGATGCTCGAAAACTAAACACATAACATGTAAGCTCTAAGGGATTTGAGACTTGGGAATCAAGATATGGGGACAATGTCGGGGATGGGACAGACATGCATACACATAGCACATAACAATAATCTCTAAGGGTAATGGGAAGTAGGATTTCACTAGGGGGCACACTGAGATTATGGGGCATTCCATATAAGCACATAATCAATCAAGAATCCCAATATCCATGTCATGAGCATAATAAGAGAGCATTATCATAATCCAAGGCTAAATAAGCATAGTCTTACATAACCAAATGTTCAACAAGTATGTCAATCGGGAAAGAGTCTAAAATGGTCCAATAATGCCTCTACATAGATGAGTGGGGCCTCAACAAGTTTGAGGCTTACCCTCAAGACATAAGAAAGTAAATAACATAACATAAAAGCTAGAATAGACGGTGGCTATCACACTTGAACAAAAGGGCTCACCAGTAGCAAGTCTTCAACAAGTGATCAAGCGTCGTCCGATAGAATGTAAAGACCATCTCCGATCCCCACATGGTTAGAATATGTAGACAAGAATATAGGTTAGCACAATTAAGCACTAAGTATGCGGGCATGCAATGCATATGACAAGTATAGTATGACCAAGCAACATGTCAAGGGGACAAGTGATTCGAAAGAGTGCACGTAGCCAAAGCGTAATATAATAATATGCCATGCCATGATTCATGAGATGCAAGCCTATGATCATATATAGCGGGGATGTATCCTCAACCGACAATATGGAAGACCCGAGTGAGCTACTACCCGGATCTGGACTACTTTTCAAATAGCACCCTAGACACCCTTGAACAAGGGATAACATGACATGGAAATCCCTACCTAGGGATTTAAGACCCATGGTGGCACATGGTTTAACGGAATGGGCAGGGCCTTTGAGATACCCACATTTTGCCACCCAATCCCTCAATGCTAAGTCTCATCCCACGGGGATACGTATATATATACATGCAACACTTAAACGAGAAACTTACATTCTTTCAAATCATGCATCATTAGTCATGTAAAAACCATTGCACAAAAATCATGCTTAGGCCATAGGCCAACAAGAGTTTCCAAAACATTTCATGATCATTCCATGTCAATGCAATAAGAGTAGCTCATCTACATAGCTTATCATATCAAGCCTTCAATACATGTCAATATGGTGCAAGCACCCAATATGCTCAAAGAGCCATCGCAAGGAGACTATGTGATCACAAGTCTTATCATATCATGTCATATCAAGAGTTTCATCATAACAATAACCATGCGTATGCCATGAATGATGAACAAGAACATGGGTAATGGAATCCAAACTTAATTTCTCAATTTGAAAGGTAATTCTTAATAAATCACGTAGAAATCCGTAAATAAGACATAATGAAAGTTACCCATGCTTAATTAAATCATGAAAAGGGACATGCAAGTTGATCAATAAGGGGTTCAATGAACATTCACGAATTCAAGTTCAAAATCATGTTTAAGTCACCTAAAAACTACAGCACACAATTCCCAACACTAGTCTACAACAATAATTAAAGAACCCATAACTCAATTGAAAGCTTAAAATCGAATTTAAGAGGTTAGGGTTCTTAGGGTCTTCAAGGATGAAAGAAGATCCTTGAATCAAGTCCCACATACCTTAATTTCACCAAAAGAATTGCAAGGTCAAACTTGGTCAACGTTGTCTTCCCCAATTCCTTCAATCTTTCTTCAATGGAGGCCATGAGGATTTTAGAATTCTCAAAGTGAAAGAAGGAGGCTTAGAATAGCTGAATGAGGGTTTGGATCTTGATTTAGGGGTTTAGGATACCTTAAAAGGGATTAGGGAATCATTAAATCATGAAATTACCATTAATAAAATGGTCAATTAACTGTAACAAAGTGTCACACGGTCCGTTAAAATGCACCATCAAAGTTTCACACGGTCCGTTCAACTGCCCATCAAATGACACTTAGCCAAAATTTTAACGCGAACTTTTAAAGGACTTTCTGGACCACTTGATGGGAGGATTCATGAACCGTGTGGCTTCACACAGACCGTGTACTGGTCCGTGGAGACACAATTTCCCCAAGAATCAACTCCCAACTCAATCCAAGCTTCTTCCCCACTTGATGGGCCACTTCACGGACCGTTCAATGGCTCACAGACCGTGGGGTGGTCCGTGGCCCATGACTTGGATCTTGGGGTGGTTCCTGGCCACCCCAAACTTACTGGATTATGGAACGGACCCCTACAAATAGCATACCCAAGATCACGGTCCGTGGCCCTTGCCTTGGGCCCTTTTCAGGGCCTATCTCCAATATCTTCCGAGTTTCATGCAGTCCCACTACTTTGGCCATAACTTTCTCATCCGAACTCTGAATCAAGTGAAAGCAGTTGCGTTGCGAAGCTAACGCAAAGAGATTCAATTTTATATATAGAATCCTTCATGCTTCAACCCGCATCAAAAGTTATTCTAGCTCAAAGTCTACTGTCCAAACGATCTCTCTAGGCCACCAAATGATCCATTTTGCGTTCGGCCACTTAAACTCAACCCGTGGCTACCAAATCTCAACCATGACCAGTATAACATCATACAAGAGCAACCATAAGGAGGTTTTGAAAATTTTTGGGTCGTTACATCGAGCGTATTTTTGTCTCCACCCCAATAGATGAATCTTTAGTGGTGAATCAGGTGTATTAGGGTATTATTGTCACCTTTATGGGGAGATATACTACTATTGATTGGATATTTCTTGATATGGTTGACTTTGATATGATATTGGGCATGGATTAATTGTCACCTTATCATGTTATTCTTGATTGTCATGCAAAAATGGTGACTTTATCATGTCCTAACTTGTCTCATCTAGCGTGGACTGGCGCATCTAGTTCATATCCCAATGGATTTATCTCTTATATGCATGCATATAGATTAATGGATAAAGGATGTTTGTCATACTTGGCTCATATTTGGGCCGTTTCTCAAGAGCCACCACTTTAGAGACCACCAAGATTACGAGGGAGTTTATGGATGTGTTTATAACTGATTTGTCTAGTGTTAATCCGGATTGGGATATTGATTTTTCTTTTGATGTTGAGCCAGGCTCTAAGCCCATTTCTATTGCCCCTAACCGTATGGCTCTATCTAAGTTGAAAGAGCTGAAGGAGCAGTTAGAGAATTTGTTAGAGATAGGGTTCATCCGACCAAGTGTGTATCCTTGGGGTGCTCTTGTCTTGTTCGTGAAGAAGAAGGATGGTAGTATGCAGATATGTATTTATTATCATCAGTTGAACAAAGTGACCATTAAGAATAAGTATCCCTTGCCTCGCAGTGATGATCTATTCGACCAGTTATTCGGTACTTCAATGTTTTCCAAGATTGATTTGAGGTTTGAATATCAATAATTGAGAGTTAGGGAGTCTGACATTCCGAAGGCAACCTTTAGGACCCATTATGGTCATTATGAGTGTGTGGTTATGTCCTATGGGTTGACTAATGCTCCAACCACTTTTATGAAATTAATGAACTGATTGTTCAAGCCATATTTGGATGTATTTGTGATCATATTTATTGATGATATCTTAGTTTATTCAAAGAGTGAGTTCAACCATATTCAACACTTGAGGATCGTACTTCAGAGGTTAAGGGAAGAAAAGTAGTATGTCAAGTTTTCAAAGTGTGAGTTTTGGCTCGAGTCAATGGCATTCCTTGGGCATGCGGTGACAAAAGATGGTATTATGGTAGATCTGACCAAGATAGCAATAGTTCGTGAATGGGCTAGACCGACTTCTGTGATCGAGATGTAAACTTCTATTGGTCTAGTGGGGTATTATCGGCGTTTTGTGTAGGGATTTTATTCTATTGCAGCCCCGTTAAGGGTGGCAGCAGGACTGGTATCAGCACCACCGGATCAATATTTTCAAAAACCAAACCAGTATCAACAGTTTACATACAATATCTAGCCAAAATTGGACAGGTACCGGTATCGGGCTTACCGGTAATTTACCCCCGTCCTGTCCTAGTCTGGTAATAATCGAAGCTAGACAGGACTAGACTAGATCAGACCGATAGACAGGTAAGTCCCCTATTTTTTTTAAAAAAATATTAAATTAAATAATTGGTTAAAGTTTGAACTTTGAACAATTCATAAAGTTGTATTTTTGAAAGTTTAAAGTTTAAGATTCTCAATTCTCAAATATATAAATTTAAAGTGTTTAAAGTTTAAACTTTTTATAAGTTTTAAAATTTAAAATAATCAAAAATTACGTTTTAAACTTTAAAAATATTTTTAAAAGTTTAAAATTATCACTATATAAGTTTTTAAGTTTAAAATTATCACTATAAGTTTTTAAAACTTTAAATTTTAAGTTTTCAAGTTTTTAAAAGTTTTAAAGTTATATATTATCAAATATATAAGTTTAAATTTTAAACTTTTTAAGTTTTCAAATCTTTAGATTTTAAGTTTAAAAGTTTAAATTTCAAAATTTTAAAATATAAAATTTAAATTTTAAAGTTTAAAGTTTTGAATGTTTCATTTTATATTTTAAAGTTAATAAAGATTTGAGTAGGGAAATATATATTAAAAAATCTTCTAGACTTAAAGTAAAAGTAAATTCAAGATAATAATTTTTTTTTAAATAAAGTGAATAGCCTATTATTTTATTGTGTTACTTTAAATGGTACAAATATTAGAAAAGAACCTAATTTACATCGTCACCTTCTAGGAAGAGTTTTATTTAAATTAGGTCTTATTTATAGTAATATACTAATATCTTATACCACATTGAAAATCTTGTCTAAGTGATTCTAACGTTTCTAATGTTACATTTTTCGAAATCGATTCTTGAGCTTGTTCCTCCATAAAATTCATGTCGTCTTCACTTGATTCCGATAAAATATTATCTATATCGGCTTCAAATTGAGCCAGCAAAGTTGGACGCCCTAAATTCCTCCGCTCCGTATTGATCCAATCTCTGAATAAAATTGAAATTTCCAAACTATCTGCTGCTAGTGAATGTCTATGGTCTACTACTTGGAATCTTGCCATACTAAAAGCGCCTTCCGAAGCCACCAACGATGTTTGAATAGCTAGCACATCACAAACCACCCGCTGAAGTTTTGGAAAAATTTTACCGTGATTCTTCCACCATTCCAAAAGTTGTGGCTTCGCATTCACATTCTTTATGTTTTCTATACCATGGTTAATATATTCATCAAAATTATTTTTTCGTTAGATGTAAGTCCAAGATAACTTTCTAACATATCATCAATGTTGTCCTCGTATCTATATCTAGATGGTTTGGGTTCTTGATGTTGTACATGTTGTTCTACATTTGTTTTTTTGGTTAAATAGGGCCATTTTATTTCATAAGTGGGAGAAGAAAAGGGAGATTTGTACAATGTAAAAGACGAAAGCTCAAAAACTCGGCTCAACGCCATATAAAGTCCTATACCGCCTAGTGTCTTTCCACTTTCTAAAAGAAGATTTCGCAAGTACGTCTGATGTCTCTGGAAGCTCTGAAGAATCGTACTTTCAGGTGACTGTTCCTCTGAGTAATCAAACATTGATGTCCGGTCGATTTCAAGTGAACCATGTATCTGACAAGCTTTTTCTGTTGTAAACTTTGGTTTGGTCACTTCTCTTTCAGTTGGTTCATTCTTTCCTTCTCTCTGACAAACTCTATTCTGATTCTCCTGGGGGGTTGATAGATTTTTTGCTTCTGAGGTGTATAAATCAACTTCTTGTCGAGTCTTCCATGAGTAAGTCCCTTCAATTATCTTAACTTTTCTTGATTTTGTTGACTCATTTTTCTAGTTTTTCTGACACTATTTCCTCTCACCAAGCAGCCAGAGCAAGTGGTATTTTGATGTTGTGTTTGACTTTCTTTAGTAAGATTGTCACTGTTTAGCATAGTATGATCTAGATCTAACATGCATCCCACTTTTTGAATGGGGATTCGTTTGAAAGCTAACCTGGTAAATATGTAAGAGTAGAATCTACAGAAAAATGTATAGATTCTCCCGTAAATATTAACTCCTACCCTCTGTTTTTGTCCCTGGTACTTAATCTCCATTAGATTTGATAGACTTTGTTTTGATGCGAACATTGTAAATTTGATACTTGTTGAAGTTGCTTACTCTCCTGCAGTGGCTGGATAAATCAGTAAAGTTGTTGCATTGAATGTTTCCTCATTGATCTAGTGCATGAGTAGCTAGGTTGTTGGCTAACTAATTAGCTTCTCTCTATATGCTTTATTCTAGCCTACAGGACTTGCATGTGTATTTTTATTTCATCAGTCTGGTCTGCAATTGTCCATGGAACTTTCCAAACCCCATTGATGATTTTTTGCAAGCATAGAGAATCAGTTTCTATAACTAAGTTCATTATTTGTGTGCCCTTGCAGTATCTCAGACAATGTAAGATAGCCAAAGTTTCAGCTTCCATGCTAGTAAGAAACCCTACCTCCCTTGCTTCAGCGTACCTTATATCTCCCCGGTGGTCTCTAAGGAAAAAGGCATAGGCACTCCTTCCTGAGTTTCCTCTACTAGCATCGTCCGTGTTACCTCTAAGCTTCAGCCTATCTAGTAGGTTCCACTTCACAGCAAGGTGGTATATTTTGGGTCTGAATCTTTCCAGGTCACTAATCAAGCTGGACCAGTATCTGGTTGGAGAAATCCAGGGATTTCTGACCTTTTCGATATAGTATAGCAGTTGGTGATCCTGATATACCAAAGTTTCAAAGGTCTGGTATTTTTCATGCCTTCTAGTGTTTCTCCTCTTCCATAGCTGCCACATTATGATCAAAGGGACTGATTTCATAATTTGTTCTAATCTTCTTGTAGTCTCAACACTCCACCTCTAGTGATTTGTTGGTGAAGGTGACTCTCCTAAATGGTGATACCTGCACATGAAGCAAACTGTCTCCATAGTTTTAACGCTATGGGGGCTGTTAGAAATAACTGTGTCATGGTTTCTTCCCTTCCTTCTTCACAACAATAACACCTAAAGGCCAAATTGATTTTCATCCTCTTAAGATTTTCCTTAGTGGACACCCTTCTTTTCCACTCTCCACTGAAAGAAACTAATCTTAAAGGGAATCCCTTTAATTCAGATGTTATCTAACCACAAAATTTCTTCCTTTTTTCTTCTCAACCCATGGAAGGCTGATTTTGTAGTAAATTGGCCATTGGACTCGGCCATCCACCATGCTACATCAGCCTCCTCTGGTAAAGAAGGAGTAAATTTGTTGATTATATGATCCATCAATTCCTCCTCAAGCAGATCTTTCAACTTTTTTCTATCCCATTCACTATTTTTGATAAATTCCCTTACCTCTATCTTCTTTCTTTTCCTTGTTCAGGAGTGAAGTATAAAGCTCCTATTTTAGTCCAGTTATCAAACCAAAAGCTCATAGATCCTCGCTTGATTTGCCACCAAATATCATGCTCAACTTCATCTTTGATTTCTACCATCTTCTTCCAGATAGGATAGCTACCCCTATTAGAAGCAATTAGAGGGTGAGCCTTCTTGCAGTATTTATTCCACATATTGGAACCCCACACATAATCCACTGTTGTCCTGAACTTCCACCATAACTTGGCAAAGAGGGTTTTTGTTGTATCATGTAATGATTTGAATCCAACACCACCTTCTTTGTAAGGGTAGCATAAGTCCTCCCACTTAACCCAATTTTTGCCTTTTTCACCTCCCACCTTACTCCAAAAGAATGTGGGAAACATTTTATGCATCTGTTCTAGGGTTTTCTTGGGAGGACTCATCATAGACAGAAGATACATAGGAATAGAGGCCATAACATGATTAATCAAGATTTGCTTACCACCATAAGACAAGAATCTATTCTGCCAGCTCCTGATTCTTCTGGCAATTTTGCTCAGCAGACCCTTAAAAAAGGAGACGTTCCTTCTTCCATGAAACATAGTACATCCCAAATAAATGAAAGGGAAGTTGCCTATTCTCAAAACAGAGAGTTTTCTCAACTTCAAAGTGACCACTAGGAGGCTCTTATCATGCACATAGAAGACATTTTTCTCCTTGTTGACCTTCTGCCCTGAAATAGCTTCATAGACACTTATTACCTTCATCATATGAATAATGGAGTATTTGTCTCTTGATTCAAAAAGAATTATGTCATCTACATAGGCAAGCTGATTGATGAGTTGCGAAAAAGCGCGTCACTTGACACTTGTCTAGCTAAAATCTTCGCGAATTCTCAAGCAAATTGTTGCATTTAATGTTT
>JBCEWC010020191.1:0-11043 GCA_038996855.1 Solanum aculeatissimum
GAATTAAAATTTGTCTTTAATGATCTGAAAAAATTCGATCACTATAAGTGTATTTATAACGACTGAAAATATTTTTGGTCACTATAAGTATATTTATAACGATCGAAAAAAAATTTAGTCACTATAAATGTATTTATAATGATCAAAAAAAATTTGGTCACTATAAGTGTATTTATAACGATCGAATTCATTTTTCTTCGTTAAGAAATGGTCGTTAAAAGTTTTTTTCTTGTAGTGAACTGTACAGAGCCACAATGGACGCAAGGACATAATCATATACATGAATCAATAATTATAATAATATACAAATCTAGAGTGCCCCTACAAACACATAACACTACTATACAAGGCCAAAGTCTGAAAGTAAAAGACGACCATCAAAAGAAGGAGACCGCGACAAAGGCAGAGCTACCCTCGCTCACCAAAAGAAGTATCCTGTGCTCCCGAATCCCTAACTCAATAATCACAACCCACACCTAAACTTGTACCATGGAAAGATGCAGAAATGTAGGGGGTGAATAACAGAAAAAGACACCCAGTAGGTATCATCGGCCGACTGAGTGAAATAATAAACATATAAGAAGCCCAAATATATAGAGATTGTAGCAATATAGCAAAACAAAACTCAGATCAAGGAATAGGCACGTATGGGAACCCTCAATCCATAACTGAACTAACCAAAGTGAAGAACGATGATAAACTGACCCAACCCAAGTGATGAACATCGATACCGACTGAAGAAAACTACGAAGGCTCGTACCATAACTACCCCCAACTGAAGCATAGTGTTGTATGCAGGTGCAAGGCCCTGGTAACTATGCACCCAGATCCCATTAAGCTTGGGAGGCACACCAATGCACAATATAGAACTGATAGACCATCACAGAAACTCATAGAACCATCATAGAATCCCATAGAACCATCACAGAGCCTAGTTCTCCAATCATCAGAATAAGGGCTAACTGTATGTAGGTGTAATACCCAAATATCAAGCCTAAATGCCCCTTGGGACCCCATAAGCCCAGAAGGTACACCCACACACAATATAAGTGTGAATAGGTGTATGGATCCATAAGTAATTGATCACATAACAACTGGGTCCTCGACCCCGTTCCGACACATGACACCCAATCCAAATATACATGCAGAACAGTGGGACGTATCCCCTGTGAGAGAAAGAATCCCCCTCGCATAACAAGTGTGTCTTATCTCAGAATGTAAATCACGAGGCCGTACCCCCAAAGTTGAGTTAGTGGGGTCCTCAACCCAAAATATCAATCAATGGGGCCTAGCCCCAAAAGTGTAGTCAACGGGGTCCCAAGCTCAAAGTAATGGCAAATGCTCGGACCCCTTTAGAATCAAAACCTCGATCTCGAACACTCATATGTGGCCACCGGAGAATACGAACACGGGGCACATCATTCGGGATCTCAAACACTCGAATGTGGCGACTGGAGACTTGAACTACAGGGTCTGGCATCTTGGTCTCGGAGCATAGTCTCAGCTAATCTCCCCCTCGCATAACAAGTGTGTCTCATCTCAGAATGTAAATCACGGGCCCTCACCCCCAAAGTAGAATTAGTGGGGTCTTCGACCCAAAATATTACTCAATGGGGCCTAGTCCCAAAAGTGTAGTCAACAGGGCCCCAAGCCCAAAGTAATGACAAATTCTTGGACCCCTTTAGAATTGGAAACCCAATTTTGGACACTCAAACGTGGCCACCATAGAATAGGAGCACAGAGCATGTCACCCAAGATCTCAAACACTTGGACGTGGCTATCGGAGACTTGAACTATAGGGTACGTCATCTAGGTCTCAGAGCGTATTCTTAGCTAATCTCTCACTAACCTATCCGGATCAAGATTCTCGATCATACCACCTCTTTCAAAAGAATCATCCCCATCGAACTGCAAAATCCACCATCTCACTTAGATAAAGACAGATAACCCAATATCAAATAGAAAGAATTAGTGCACAACAACTATCATCAATACATCAGATTGTATATGTATCACAAATCACTATGGAGTCATGCCCAACAAGGCCAAGTATATCATAACCCCATCAATCACAAGTGCCAGAGTAAACATAGTCAATTATTGTAAATAAGAAGGATCCAGGAAAACCAAATCCAACAGAGTCATATCTATACCAAAATTAGGTTGCAGTATGGCATATAATCAATACGCAGTCTCTTGGTCATCATATCTCAGTAGGAACAAGATATACACACTCACACTAGTACATGTCAAGTAAGAACACATGCGTGTCCCTTGGCACTAGCTCAAATCCGGCCCTTAATAGGCCCTATCTCTGTATAAAGCAACTCAAAGGGTAGGGTCGGTATAACCTGAGCTAAGGCCCAAGAAGCAAGACAATCGAGGGGATGTCACCTACCTAGAATCATATTATAACCCAACTAATATTAAGGGCATTGCCCAAGGCAACCATGTGCCGACCCACTAAAAATATGCCCCTCTCTAAATAGGATGTCATACCCAGAACTAATCCACACCACTAGTATCTCGTCACAGGTAATCCAAAAATCCCATAGGATAGAACCTGCCCCTCGTTAACAGGGTCACACTCCTATCTCAAATCACCAATGGCTCAATAGAAGCACTTCTCATAGAGTATAACGCAAGACTCCTCTAAGAGTACAACTATAACCGTTCCTAGAACATGGGGTGTTTCTCTTGTCACTAGCCAGTAACACAAGTCCATAACAGATAACAACGGTATATAAGATCATATAAGTCACAAGGCAGATCAAAATTATGTTTAAACAAGAAATTCTACTACAAGTATTCAGAACATATATAGATAATCACAGTCACATCATGCATATACATATCAACAAGATATAGATACTAGATTCAGTGCACAGGGTAGGATGTAATCACATGTCAGCCTCAATAGCTAGTATATTTCTATAGCCTTAGACCACACACAAATACAAGCAAGAGTCAAGCTCAGTGTATATATCTGTCACATGTTCGCAACCCAACCATCCCCTTCCGGCCCTCTTGTAGTCATACAATGTAAGAATTCAACTAACACAATAGTTACAACTAATACAACCCTCAATATAACAACTATAAACAACATAAATCCCACAGCTCAACTCATTCACACCATATTCTACATATTCCAACTCAAATATGCAACCATTTCAGCTCAGTCTAAGGTTTAGACAAACTCTAGCCTACCTGATATATGAAGTCTCATGCTCTGAGTCAACCCATTTGAGTCTTTACGTTTTAGTTACTTTTTGATATTGCTCAACCGTTAAAATAAAATCCACAATATTCACGCGGTCAGTTCGGCTATATTACCTTGAGAAACGGGTGAAATTAGGCCAAAAAGTGCCTAAAATGGGAAAAATAGGACCCATGCCCAAAATCCCAAATAAAAATCTGAAAAATGTTTCCCCATGACAACTCGAGTCTACAATCAAATATTTGGCCCAAAACGGACCCCAGAAGACCGAGAAAAGGCCCAAAAAGCAAAGTGAAAAACTTTGCCGAAACAATATTCTTTTCAAAACCTTCTCGATCAAAATTCTAGAAAACTGGACAAATTCAGCGAACATCTAGTATTTCATAGCGTTCCCTTGGAACTTAGAACAATTTAAGCTAAAATTTCATTCAATTCTGTCATAATTGATTACGATATCGACATGTAATATTTTTTATAATTTTTGAGAATAGTCGCAACTTAAACAATAAATTTCTTTAAAATATAATCAAATTATTAGAATATGGATATATCACAATGTAGTTCTCGAAAAGTAGTATAATTATACCTAAATTTCACCAAATTCTGACTTAAAATGGATGAGAAATCGTATGTCAAAGTTTTTAAAAACATATTCAATATATAGCAGGAAAATGTGAAATTTTACCTCAAACAACATGTCAAAATCAATTCATGAAGCTCCCATGACGTTCCTCTCAAAAAAATACACAAGTTAGGCTTTTAAATCACTGAAATCGGCTCAAAATTGAAGGAGAAATCGTAGATCAAAGTTTGCTCTTATTTTCTCACGATTCTAGAAAAATGGAGTACATATATATGCTCATTTTCTGCCTCTGCCATGTGGCAACACCTGACTGAGCCACATCATTGCACCGCTTTTAATTTTCAGCAACAACTCAAAAGTAATTTTGATACTATGGCCTCATTCAGAGTCTAAAAAATACAATCCATATATGAAATTTGATTGAAAATGACATTTTTGGGCTCAACGGTGTAGTCAAAATTCCTGCCAGAGGTTGTTTGTCCCCCTAGACCGAACTCGACATTTTAAATCCAACAATGCGGTCACAATTTCTATTTGGACACATTTCCCAAGAACATTGACTAAAGTCAGCTATTGACCCGTTCCGGCGGCTAAATTTGCAATCTACGATATAATTGTACCGGACATGCTTCTAGTCTAATGCAATCATTCTGGAGTTAACAAAATTGTCAAAATTCCGCTCAAAGGTTGTTTACTAGGAATTTACCTAAAAACTGATTTTGCAGGTATAACTTCCTGATTAACTTGAAAATCCATATAACTCCCAAATAACCCAACCAAAAGTCATCCCAACAGTACCTACAAACCACCAACAGTCCGAGGTTTACACATGCTCAATTCAAGCAATTGACTGCGAAATCATAGAAGTCATTGCCACTTTTCATCCCAAAAAAAAAGAATGAGGAAAGAAATGAAACTTACTGCTTGACCTTAAATTTTTTATGTTTTCGTTAAGCTGTTCATTTACATTTTCTATTTTATACTCCCTTCATTTTTTTTATTTGTTATGTTGCACTTTTTGAGAGTTAATTTAATTTATTTTTAAAGCTAATTAAATTAAATTATTTTGATATTCTAAAGTAATAATTTAGATATTCAATAACACATGAAAAGTACTATAAATTATAAACTTTTTCACATCAATATAATAAAAAAAAATACATCTTATAATGTTAGTCAAAGATCTTATTGTTTTACTCTCTAAGAAGAAATTATGATAACTAAAAAAGAGCGAAAGAAGTAAAAGAACTACTCCATTTATGGAAATTCTTTTTCTTTTGGAACTTAAACAAAAAAATTAGTCAACATTGTAGACCCTACTATGCCGTTTGACTATAAATATATTTGAAAAAATAATATGAAAATTAGTATTTGACCACATAATTTATTATTACGTGGCAAATATATTTAGCAAACATCTCAAGTTTTCATGTTCTAAAAAAAATAGAATTTGGACAAAATTCTAGTATTTGAAAATTTTTAAAAATTTAAAATTACTCCAAGCTTTTATTTTTTATAAAAATATCCATCTTTTATAATTTTAGGCTCAATTTCTATCCTAATTCATTGTGCAAAATTCATACAATTTATATTCGAGCTTACTGTTTAAAGCCATTCTTAATTACAAATAATAGTAGTTTTTTTTTGTATATAAATCAATAGTATTTTTTTCGTTTTCTTTATCTCTTTAGACATTCATATTAATTGTATTTGTTGTTATGACTTTTCACAGAATATGTTCATTATAAATGATAATATAAATTTATGGAGATTTTAAATAATTTTAACATTTATGGGTATAAATTATATATATATTTTTAAAGTCAAAATATTATTTTGAAAATCTATGACCAAACGCATGGCAAAATTTCACCCAAAAATAACTTGCTAAAAATATTTAAAAATTTATGGTCAAATGCTAGCTAAGTATCAAGCTTGAGTGACAGAATATCGACACAAAACCCTAAACACATCATTCCTTTGGAGAAATAAAATATTGACACAAAACCCTAAACAAGCCTTTTCCATCAATTATCATGGACTTGGTGGCCGGTGGGAAGCCTCAGACGGAGGCTATTCGTCCACCGGATTTGACTACGTCACGACCAAATGGTAGGAAGATCTACGTGGCACTACTACAACCCCACCTTTCGAAGCAAGTTCCATTACTGGTGAAGCAGATCACGTACTTGCATGGAGAACCACGAGTGATTTGGGAGGAGGAGGAAGTGACGCAGATGATTACCAATGAATAATTGGAATATACAATGATAGGTAAATTCTCTTATGGGCGGCCAGAGATCCAAGTCTTGAGGAGATTAATACCCCAACAATGTGAATTGAAGGGGGAAGTTAACATTGGGCTTTTAAGCAATAGATATAGTTTGATTAGGGCATCAAGAATAGAGGACTATGTCCACCTGCTATCAAAATCAATATTTTACAGTACTCATCAGAATTGGAATTACCCGATACAAACTCTGAAGTGGGATGCCCTATTCGATCCAGAAGCAGAGACAACAATTGCGGTAGCATGGATATCGCTGCCTTCCCTGCCACCAAATTTCTTTGGTAAAGAGTCTATTTTCTCAATTGCAGCGGCGGTTGGAAAGTCCCTACAAGTTGACACGGCAATAACCAACAAACCAAGACCTAGCTGTGATAGAGTCAAAGTTGAAGTGGATTTGATAAGTGAGCTACCGAAAAGGATCAACGTGGGCATCAAGAAGAAAAGCGGTGAGATCGTTGCTAAATGGATACAGATCAAGTACGAATACCTACCCAAGTACTGTAAAACTTGCAAACTTCAAGGACATAGTGAATAAGAGTGTTTTATCTTACATCCAGAATTATTTGAAGATAGCAAGAAGGAGAACAATAAAAGCATGAACAACAAGAAAAAGGAGGCAAATATAAATAACAACAAGGAGGGGGAGAAGACACAAAGGAAAAGTGAAGATTTTCAAGAAACTAAACAAAGGAACTTTGGTGCAAAAGGAAGAGGCCCACACAGAAGGGCTATTTTACAGAGATGGGATCCAAGACAAAATAAAGTGGATGTGGTGACAGAAAACAAATTTCAAGCTTTAGAAGAGGACAAGGTAGTGGAGGAAATCCAAGAACATCAACAGAAAGACCTTGAAGAGAAGCAGGAAGAAAAACAAAACAAGAGCACAAAACAGTGGGTAGAGGAGATATTTGGGATGGACAGTGAGGCTAAAGTAGACAATGAAAGAATAGAAGATGGTTATCAACTAATGGACATAGAGGGAAATCAAGATAATAACTCAAATAATAGTATGAGTGATGATATACAGGATAAAACGCAGAGCCCTCACACCACCAAAGTTGATGAATCCAGTGAGGTCAAAACAAGACAATTAGAGGAAGAAAACCAATCGACAACAAGGAAACAAGATAATGAAGTGAGTACCAAAGAAGAAGGATCTACTAAAGGAGAAGAGGAAGTCAACTCCTTGATCAGGCCAACCGATACAGATAAAAAAAATATTGTTACTGCATAGAAAACGGACGACCAATTAAGTAACAACAAGAAAAACCAACACATGGAAAAAGAAGGGGTAGGGGACGATGACTATTCAGAGGAAGATATCCAAGCGAATGTGAATGCTATCTACAGAAGTAGTGATCTTTCACCAAGGAGCATCAAGGATCTGAAGAAGGATAAGAGGAGAGGCTGACCTATAGGCACCAAACACAATCAAATTCAAACAAGGAGTAGCTCAGCCAAACCAACCACCAATATATGATGGTGCACAATATATTATTCTGGAACATTAGATCAGTGCAAACTCAAAATGTCTTTGGGTGTGTAATTGACCTAAAAAAAAGGAATCAATACTCTTATATAGCCTTGTTTGAACCTTTCATGGGGACTCATGAGATAGAAACATATAAGAAGAGGATTAGAATGGATAATGCAATGGTGAATTGCTCAGGTAAAATTTAGATTTTCTGGAATGATGACTGGAAAGGAGAAATTTATCTTATAATATTCAACAACTTACATTGAAGTTTACACATCAGATAAGTCACAAAGAAATTATGATTACTGCGGTCTATGCTAGATGTAGTGCTATTGAGAGATTGTAATTATGGGAAGAGTTAGAATGGTTGGCTGATGAACTACACATACCATGGTTAGTAGGGGGGATTTCAATGTTATTATGAATGAATCATAGAAGCTTGGGGACTTGCCGGTGACACTGATGGAAACTGCGGATTTTGCACAATGTGTTAGTAATTGTACCATCACTGAGCTCCCTTACTCTAGAAGTTTATTTACATGGTGGAATGGAAGAACAGGAGAAGATAGTATCTTCAAGAGGTTAGACAGAGTCTTAGGCAATGAAATATTTTGGCAGGAGTGCGATCAGAGTAATGTACAACATCTGGTGAGGGATGGCTCAAACCATGCCCCTTTCCATGTATCTTGTAAAGCTGAGGCGAATGTAATAAGAAAGCCTTTTTAGGTTTCTTAACTTTTGGACGAAGCACCACTCTTTTAAGGAGGAAGTCAAAAAAGTATGGGAGGTTTCATGTGAGGGATCACCTTTCAAGGTATTGAATGAGAAGCTGAAAAGAGTAAAATCCGCTTTGACTAATTGGAGTAAAGCAACATATGGTGACTTTTTCAAAAAGATTGCCACACTGGAAGATATAGTAAGAATGAAAGAAGTCCAGCTAGAATTAAATCCTGGTGAGGAAAATAGAGCAGCACTCAGGAAGGGGGAGGCAGAATTGAGAAGAGTTTTAAAAATTGAAAAAGAATACTAGAAACAAAAGGCAGACATGAACTGATTTTGGGAGGGGGATAAAAATATGAAATTCTTTAACTCTTATATCAAGGGTAGAAGGAAAAGGTTAGAGATCCAGAAGATTGAAGACAATCAGGGAAGAGTGCTAGAATCATCATAGGAAATTGGGCAAGAAGCAGTGAAAATATTTCAAGAACAATTTACAGAAAACAATGACAACAACAATTTTGATGTCTTAAGTAATATTCCAATGGTGTTGACTGAAGAAGATAGAAAAGAGATGGAGAGATGGCCTGATGAAGATGAAACTAAAGGAGTGGTATTTGGCTGAAATAGGATAGTGCAAGTGGTCCTGATGGTTTCTCCGAAGAATTCTACCAATCCTGCTGGGAGATAATTAAAGAAGAGGTTATCAATGTTGTGAGAATCTTCTTTTGTGGTGCAGAGATTCCATGATATATCACTCATACCACACTGGTTCTGATACCAAAAAAAAGAGTTGGTAAGGAATTTTAATGATCTAAGGCCTATCAGTCTAAGCGTTTTCATGAATAAGATCATATCTAAGGTAATACAAGGTAGAATAGAGAAGGTACTACATAAGATAATATCAGTTAATCAGACAGGCTTTATGAAGGGAAGAAATATAGCTGAAAATGTATTGCTTGCACAGGAAATAATTTGGGATATCAACAAAAGGAATAGGCACCATTATGTGGTGGTAAAGTTAGACATGACTAAGGCATATGATAGAGTGTCATGGATATATTTGACCAAAGTAATGAGAAGATTTGGGTTTGGTGAGTAAATGATTGATATGTTGTGGAGGGTATTATCAAATAACTGGTACTCTATATTGCTTAATGGACAAATATATGGTTTCTTCCTTTCTTCTAGAGGTGTAAAGCAGGGAGATCCTCTATTTCCAATTTTGTT
Organism: Solanum aculeatissimum; assembly: GCA_038996855.1. NCBI lineage: Eukaryota > Viridiplantae > Streptophyta > Magnoliopsida > Solanales > Solanaceae > Solanum > Solanum aculeatissimum. The sequence continues at coordinate 9,518 of JBCEWC010020191.1, forward strand.
TATAATTACAGCAGAGGTACTGTCCAGGTCACTAAACAAACTGAATGAGACCAAAGAGTTTATTGGATATGACCTACCTAAGTGGAGTGACAAGATAAACCACCTGTCATATGCAGATGATACAATCTTGTTTTGTTCAGCCAATAAGAAATCAATAAAAATGATGATGCAGATTCTAAAAGACTATGAAAGGGTGTCAGGACAGCTGATTAACCTGCCCAAAAGCTTCCTATACTTACATGAAAAAACCCCAATTACACTGGGACAAAGATTAAGGAGATGGAGTGGAATTGGACAGAGCCTTTTCCCCTTCACTGTAATAACCCAAAAATTTTCAAAATATTCTTATGGTTGGTCTTGTATGATTTTATACCGGTCACGGTTGAGCTTTGGTAGCCACGACTTGATTTTAAGTGGCTGAACGCAAAACAAATCATTTGGTGGCCTAGAGAGGCCGTTTGGATAGTGAGCTTTGAGGAGATATAACTTTTGATTCAAGTTGAACCGTGTGGGATATAACATATCCAATTGAATCTCTTTGAGTTATCTTCGCAACACAACTGGTTTCACTTGATTCGGAGTTCGTATGAGAAAGTTATGGCCAAAACAGTGGGACTACCCATAATTCAAAAGACGCTGAGAATAGGCCCTGAAAATGGCCCAAGGCAAGGACCACGGACCGTGTGAGGGTCCACGGTCCGTTTGGGGGTCCTTGACATGGTCCAGTTAGCTCAGGGTGTCAAGGACCCACCCATAAACCAAGTGAAGTCCCACAGACCACCCCATGGTCTATGAGACCTCAAACAGTCTGTGTGGGTGGTCGTCAAGTGGGGAAGAGAGCTGGACAAGGTTGTGGGTTGGTTCTTGGGACAAGTGTGGCTCCATAGACTAGTACACGGTCCATGTGAAGACACACAGCCCATGAACCCCCTCGTGAAGTGGTCCATAAAGTCCCCCGAGAGTTCGAGCCGAAGCAGAAACTAAGTGTTGCCACACGGGCAGTAGTACGATCAGTGAGCAAGTGGACGATCATTGTAGCTCCACTGTGTAGCACTTTGTGAAAGTTAATTGTCCATTTCATTAATGGTTAATTTATAATTTAATTAATCCCTAAGCCCCTTTTAGGCATCCTAAGGTCCCCTAAACCCCCTTAATCTTACCCTAACCCTTTTTTATCCATTATAAGGCTCCTCATTACTCTTCGAAAAATCCTAAATCCTCTTGACCTCCATTGTTGAAAGCTTGAAGAATTTTGGGAAAGACAACCTTTGCTTGCTTGATTCTTCAATTTCTTTGGTTATTGTAAGGTATGTGGGATTTGATTCAAGGATTTTCTTTCATCCTTGAAGACCCAAGAACCCTACTACTTAATTTTTGATTTTAAGATTCTTTAAGTTATGGGCTCTTCCAATTTTGAAGTATTTAGTTGATTGGGGTTATGTGTTGTATATTTTAGGTGATTTAATCATGATTTAAGCTTGAATTTTATGAATGTTCATGAAAACTCTTGAAGGATCAATGTGCAT
>JBCEWC010020192.1:0-11042 GCA_038996855.1 Solanum aculeatissimum
CAAAAGTTATGACTATTTGAAGTTGACTGTCAAAATTGTCCCTCTAGGCCACTTTCTAGCCCAATTTGCATTCGGCCTCTTAAACTCAACCCGTGGCTACCAAAACTCAACCATGGGCTTGTAGTAAATCATAGAATTCCAACCATAAGTAGATTTCGAAAATATTTGGGGTGTTACACTCCAGGGCCTCGACGTATAGTTTTATTGGGTTAACCACCCCATAAGTAGTTTGCATAGTTTGCTTGCCTATTTCAGGGACTTTACTTTCAACTAAGTTGGGTTGTCTACCTCATAAGTTGTATTATTATCGAGTCATCCACCTCGTTACAGTTGGATAATTATCGAGCCATTCACCTTGTTATAGTTGGATAATTATCAAGCCATCTACCTCGTTATAGTTGGATCATTATCGAGCCATCCGCCTCGTTACATGTAACGATCCAAAAAAATTTGAACTTCATAATGGTTGGTCAAGGTTAGTGTTGAACTGGTCATGGTTGAATTTTGGTAGCCATGGGTTGTATTTAAGTGGTCGGATTCAAGGGAATCGTTTTGGTGGTAAAGTTATAAGGTCGGTTGGGCAATGGACTTTGAAAGGCCATATATTTTGGTACGGGATGAACTTTGTGGACTGCTGTATATAAAATTGAATCTCTTTGAGTTATCTTCGCAATGCAACTGGTTTCACTCAATTTGAAGTTTGGATATGAAAGTTATGGTCCTTGCATTGAGACTGCGCGTAATTGGAAGCATGCTAGAAAAAGGTCTCGAATTGAGGTCTAAGTATGGGACCACGGACCGTTTAATGGTCCACGGTCTGTGGGGGTGCTCTTGGGTTGGTCCAGTGTGATCCTAGGGGTTGGGGGGACAGTCCATGGACCAAGTATGGTCCCGCGAACCACCTCATGGTCCATGTGACCCTTCACGGGCCCGTAAGGGGTCCCGTGAAGTGATCCAGAAAGTTGGCTAAGGTTCGGGGCTAGACTCCGGACCAAGTGATGCTCCATGGACAAGTACACGGTCCGTGAGGCCCCCTGTGAAGTGATCCAGAAAGTCCCCCGAGACTCGTATTTTTCACTTTTAAAACTCTAGATTTCAGTTCGAACAATGCAAATAGCTCAATGTTGACACCCAATTTTAACCTTCCACGACATAAATTATTTATCGAGCTTCTTCAAATTTTCAATAATTCGAAATAATTATTTTTGAAAAAATTCAAAAGTTCCTTAGATCTTTTTATGATAATCCTTTGATTTTCAAATATTGTGTATATTATGTTTACATATTTTCTTTATCTTTTATATATACTACTTTAAGTTTTTAAATTATATATATATATATGTATATACATGTGTATACGTGTATGTATGTGTATGTATATATATTTTATTATTTTTTATTAGATAATATTTCAACCTTTTAAAAGTTATATATACAAGTATGTATGTGTATATATATGTATATTATATACGTATTTTCCTTATATTATTATATGTGTGTCAAATTATGTATATATTTTCATGATTTCGCAAAGATTATTCTGAAGATTTTATTTTTGTTAATCTTCTTAATTAATTTATAAATTATTTTCGAAGTGAATTATTTGATAATTAAATTATTTATTTTGTTTCGTTGATTTCAATAAGCTCTTTAATTAATTCATCTCGTGACCAATTTAACCAACCAATTTGATTCGATTTTTGAATTGATCAAATTTCTGATCGTATTTTCAATTTTTTCAAACCCAACCCAACCCGCAAAAACCCCAAACCCATTCTCAAACCCAAACCCAACCCAACCTAAAAACCTCAAACCCAGCCCAACCCAGCAAAACTCGACCCAACCCACTTCTTATCAACATTATACTCACACTTTCAGCAAATAATACACAGCAACATACGCACATACCCTCAACCCAGACTCGTCTCCCTCACGCGTATACCCCTAATCTCTCTCACGCGACCCACGCTTCTCACCCTCTCTGCTCCATCGACAAAGATGGCGGAGTAGAGCCAAAGCCGAAAATGGCTTCTGCTTCAGCATTGATGTTTTATCAACCCCTCGACCCATTTCCATCACCTTCACCAAAACATCGACCTACAAAACCTCAGCAAAAATCCCTGACCGATGCGACCAAATGAAGATCAAATTTAAATTTCGAATTTAGTTTTAAGCTGTATTTTCCCTCCCGTTAGAACCCTAATCCAACCCCTATTTATACCCTCCTCTCTATTCCTGAGAGAGAGGAGGGATTTTTAGCCATTCGCAATTCAAAAAGAGCAAAAACTTTTACTCTGTTCAAACCAATTTCCAGAATGTCCAATTAATTAGATACTTTAGAAATCAAAGTTTTCGAGTTTCAAATATCAACAACTCGTAGATGAAGCAAGTTATGGTGGTGTCAAGCTTTTGAAAACTCATCGTCCCAGTCGCTGCGCCAGAAAAGGTAACACTTCAGACTCGTTCTTCTTTATCTTGTTCGAGCGACGTTTGAATACGAGATAAAACAAGTCATGTCAAAATTTTTGCATTCATATTTGTTGTTCTATGTTGAGAATCATTGTATTGTGATTCGTTGATGTTGTAGTTGTTCGCTATCAACGGTTAAAATGATTTTTGAAGTGGTAGAGCTATAAGTGCCCTATTTCGGGACTAATTTTATGTTTGTATTCACTCTCGATTGCTCGTGTTCGCTTCATCTGAGTTGCGATGACGTGATAGTCTTGTTGTTATCACTGTGATTTGATGATGAAATATTTTTCGAATTCATAGTCACATTTTTCAGCCATAAACTTCGATTGCCAGTGTATTGTGTCCTAGTCGATTTCAAACTTTCTCCAGTTAAGCAAGATTTTAATTGATTATTTTTTCATGGTCTCACATTTTTACAGACAGATTTTCCAGTGTTTAGTTTAGATTTCTGTTGAAATAGTTTTGAAACTATGAATCTATGATGTCGCCGCTCGATTTTCTAACTTGAATTTGTCGTTTTAGTTGTTTCTTGATTTACTGAAAGTTACTAACTAGTTTAACTATATGAACATTAGTTTCTATCTAAAAATGGTACGAAAAAAATAAATCTTCTCCGTCTCTTTACCTTCCCTTTGTTATGACTTCATGCTGCAATTTACTATATTCGCAGATCTTGCTAAGGACTTTCAAACATTCCTCAAGGCGTGTTTTGATTTATTTTGTTAAACTGATTATCTCTTTCTCTTCTTCTTGAATTTAACAAGCCCTTAATAGATTTATATTGTCCTAAAATTTCTTCTCAAAATGATTATTTGGTTTGAATGTTTTTATTTTGATCTATTGAAATGCATTGATTCATTTTTAAATTTCTTTCTTCTCTACATATCGGAGTTGGGTCTAAGTCTAGGATGTCCACTAAATATGGTGTCACTGCATCGTTTTAATGAGATTGTTTCAAGCTTGCATAATAGTCCTTTTTGTTTCTATTTATTACTCGATAATGCTTCAAACGTGAGCTCTAGTTTTCTGCCGAAATCAGTTCAAACCTGTGAGCATATGTTGTAAAAATTCATCTTCATTTCTGTCGCTATCACTAATTTCAGTTTTGATCTGTCAATTTCGATATAAAATAAATATTTGCAAGTCATATAGTCTTCTGTTTGAGTATATAACTTCCAGAAATACTCACATTAATTTACTCAAAGTTATGTTGAAGATAAGTTACTTCCTTCTACATTATGTTAAGGTCCATGTTTCAACCCAAATCTGATTTTGTTAATGTAAGAACTTTTATCGTTCTGAAGTCTCTTTGAGGTAATCTGTTAGTTAAGAAGATAATTCGAAACTTGGTTTTATCAAGCATATTTAAGTTGGTTGCTAGATAGTTCAAATTATCGTTTAGGTTCAAACATGCTTTCGTTGTGACTCATCTTGCAGTCATGTCTTGCTGTCTTCTTGTTAAGGTTGAAGTTTCCATGTTTGTGTTCTTTGTTTGTTTCATAAAGCATCTAACATTGTGTGTTTGTTTCTGTCTCATTCTAAAATGGCCCCTTGCTGGTTATTTGTGTCTTTGATTTTTCTTTCTTTACTATTCTATTCTTATTCTGGGCATGAGATTTCTTCAAGATGGTGAATGTTCTTTGCTTTATTGAACTCTGGCTTTCTTTATGTTGTTTTCTTTCACATCACTGGCTCCGATAGATTTTTTTTCTTTTCTTTTGTATTATGTTACTCTATTAACAACTTGTTGTAAATCAGATATGGTTCTCATCATTTTCCTTCTTTCTTTGTGTGAACTTGCCACGAGCTCACTGGACTCATCCTTGCATCTTGTCATGGGCCATTTGGGCCTAATTCCCTTCGAGACAATCCTAGGTCACCTATTGGAGATAAGAGACAGATATGGAAGCACTGTACAGGTCTTGGTAGCGGAAGAGATTCAAAGTGTATACAATGATATACACAAAATATATACACAACACATACAAGAAGGAGAATGGGCTAAAAGCCCTTTGAATAGTAGCAGCAATAATTTTATGGGCTAGGCAGGCCCAAAAAAATAGAATTTGGTCAGGTTGATGGATTTGGGCTTGCCAAGCCCATTGATTTAATTCACTTATTATTTTGTTTACTTTATTATATTTGTTTGGTTTGTGATACTTTAACTCTAATATTTTTGTTATTATTCTTAATTATATTCCCAAATGACAAGTAATTTATGTTAATCTTAAATTTGTTTATCTTATTTACTTAGTTGTTTTCAAGAATTACTTTTTTATCTCAAATTGGTCAATTATTAATTTCTCTTGAAAACAGTCGAGTTTAAAATTCCAAGTCTTTCACAACTCTAACGAATTATTTTTAAGGTATTTTCAATATTCTGACTACTTGTTATTTTTTCTTTTTTAAAAAAATTAATAATAATTACAATTTTTTTTTAACAAATAATATTCTCTTTGGAATTTCACACCTTTGTTTTAAATTTCGACAAATATTCTTTTACAAATTATTTTCTTTTTGTTTAGAATACTTGAGTTATTTATTACCTTTTCTTTCAAAAAATGAAATAAAATGGAAAGAAAGAAAATATTTGCTCTTTCACTCAAAAATCGTTCAAGTTTTTTTCTTTTTTTCTTAAATAAATAAATAAATAAATTTTGCATTTTATCTTTCACATTAAGTTAATTTAAAAATGTGCTTCCTTTGAAATAAATTTAGATTCTTTACTTGAAATATTTTTAAAAGAATAATTTTCTCTCTTTAAAAATCTAAGTCTTTCTAACGATAGAATTATTATTCTCTTATTATAGATTGTCTCATTTATTTAAAATTCTTTTACTCAAATTATCTTTACATTTTCAAATAATTTTTTGATTAGTTAGTCAAAACAATTTCTAATCGTCGGATAACCGCATGTTAGCTGCCATTTCAAGTGCGTAAAACTTTCTTGAAATGGAAATTTGAACTCGAACTCATTCTTTGAGATTTTTTTAAAAAGATTTTTCTATTTAAATTTTTTTAAAATCATTTTAACAGTTTTCTTGATTTTTCCTTTAAAAAATAAGTGGCGACTCTATTATTTTCTTAAAATTAATTTTTTCTGAAGTCTAAGTCAATTTTTTGAAAATCAGTTTTTCCCCCATTAAACACTCAAAATAGGTCAAAAACAACTTACAAAAGGGTAAAATAGTATTTTTAATGGATAATCTCGAAAATGACCAACCAAGTCATTACATAATTCACCACTAAAAATAATATTCATCCTCAAACATAATAGAAATAAAAGTACCTAGAGCCTCAAAAAGGCTGGGATATCTAGCCCGCATGTCAGACTCCAACTCCCAAATATCCTCATCAACAGAACGGTGTCACCAATAAACCTTCATTGAAGGTATATCCTTGGACCTCAATCTCTGGACCTATCTATCCAATATTGCTATCAGCTCCTCCCCATAAGACAAGTTTGAACCCAACTCAACTGAATCATAAGATATCACAAAGGACACATCCAGAATGTACCGGCGGAGCATAGAAACATGAAATATAGGATGAACATACGATAATCTCAATAGTAATTCCAACTCATAGGTAACCTCAACAACTCTCCTCAGAATCTCAAAGAGGCCTACAAACCTAGGATTAAGCTTTCCCCTCTTTCCGAATCTCATCACACCCTTCATGGGGGAAACTTTCAGCCAAACACTGTCCCAAATAAAGAACTCAAGAGGCCTAGTCCTTCTGTCAGCATAACGCTTTTAGCAGCTCTGAGATGCCAGTGGTATACCCTATATCAATCAAACTTGATTAATGGAATCTCTGAGCAGGTTCTCACTCAACACATTTGTTGAACCTAAGTCAAGTCATCTAATGGGTAATCTACACATCTGGCCATACAAGGCCTCAAATGGTGCTATTTGAATGCTAGAATGGTAACTCTTGTTATATGCACACTCTACCACTGGTAAGTGTTGGTCCCATCAGGCCCCAAAATCTATCACACAAGACCAAACATGTCTTCCAACACCTGAATGGTGTGCTCGAACTGTCCATTAGTATGGGGGTGGAAAGTTGAACTCAAATCCAACTGAGTACCCAAATGACGTTGTAGAGCCTGCCAAAAATTAGAAGTGAACATAGATCCTCTGTCTGATACAATAGACACTGGCACCCTATGCAATCTGATAATATCCCAAATATACAACCTAGCCAACTGCTCCGCACTGTAGCTAGTCTTCACCGGTAAGAAATATACCGACTTGGTCAAATGATCCACAACCACCTAAACTGAGGCGAACTTACCCAAGGCCATGGACAAACCTGTAACAAAATCTATAGTCACTCTCTACCATTTTAACTTGGGTATGGAAATCCTCTACATCGACCCACTGGTCCTTTAGTGCTCATACTTGACTTATTGGGAATTCAAACACTTGTCCACGAACTCAGCTGTGCCCTTTCTAATTTCAAACCACCAATAATGTTATTTTAGATCATGGTACATCTTTGCCACACCAGGATGGATGGAATATCTATCATAATAGGCCTCCTCCAATATCAATATCACTCAAACCCCTACCTTAGGCAAATAAACTCTCTCATTTATCCTCAAAATACCCTCAGATTCCATAATAGCCACCCTGACTTCACCCCTCAACACTTTGTCATAAATCAAGCATAACTTGAAATCTTCAAAATGATGAGCACATATATGATCAAGCAAGGAAGGTCTAACCTCTACAAAGGAAAAAATACTTTGAGGGGAAATATCCAAAAAAACCATCTGTCTAGCAAGAGACTGAACCTCCAATGCTAATGGCCTTTCCTCAACCCTCAAGAATGTCAAACTCCCCAAACTAGCAGTCATCCAGCTCAAAGCATCTGCCACTATATTCGCCTTGCCCAGGTGATATAGAATAGGGATGTCATAGTCTTCTAGCAACTCCAACCACTTACGATGTCTCATGTTCAAATTAGGTTGAGAAAAGATATACTTGAGACTCTAGTGGTCGGTGCAGATCTCACAATGTACTCCATAAAGATAATGTTTCCATAATTTCAACACAAATAACACCCCAGCCAACTCTAAGTCATGAGTAGGGTAGTTTCTCTCATGTACCTTCAGTTGTCTAGAGGCACAAGCTATCACTTTCCCCCTCTGCATCAATAAACCACCCAAACCCACACTAGAAGCATCACAATATACCATAATGGCATTCCCTCCTCGAGCAAAGTAAGAATAGGTGTTGAAGTCAATAAATCCTTACGCTTTTGAAAGCTCGACTAATATTTCATATGCCACTATAATTTCACATACTTTTGAGTAAGTCTGGTCAATAAGGTTGTTATAGAAGAGAATCCCGGAACAAAACATCGATAATACCTTACCAAACCAATGAAACTCCAATTCTTCATCACAGAAGTAGGCCTAACCCACTCACAAATAGTTACCACCTTGGACGGATCAACCATAATATCATTTTTTGTCACCACATGCCCAAGAAATGCAATAGACTAGAGAAAACTCTCGCACTTTGAGAACTTGGCATATAACGTCTCCTCTCTCAATCTATGGAGTATGGTCTGCCTCCTCTCTCAATCTATGGAGTACCATTTGCATGTGCTAAACATGGTCAACCTTACTGTTGGAGTAAACCAAGATATTATCTATAATCACGATCACAAATATGTCCTAATAGAGTTTGAACACTTAGTCCATCAACTCTATAAAAGCAATCAGCATATTAGTCAAACTGAATTACATAACCACAAACTCATAATGTCCATTATGGGTCCTAAAAGTTATTTTTGAGATATCAGACTCTCAAAATCTCAACTGATGATAGACGAACCTCAAATCAATCTTTGATAATACTAAGGCACCCTATAATTGGTAAAAAAGATCATCAACGTGACGTAAGAGATATTGTTTCTTTATGGTCACTTTATTCAGCTAGCAATAATCAATACACAGACATATAGTGCCATCCTTCTTCTTCACAAATAATACAGGAGCACTCCAAGGAGATACACTCGGACGAACGGACCCTTTTTTCTAATAAATCCTCTAATTGCTCCTTCAACTCAGTTGAAGCCATCCAATAGGGGAAATAAAAATAGACTTAGTGTGCAGCTCTACATCAATAGCAAAGTCTATATCACGATCCGAAAGACCACTAGGAAAATCAGTCAAAAATACATCCATAAAGTCTCCAACAACCCTGGTAGTCTCTAATGATGAGGACTCTTGAGAAACAGCCTGAATATGAGCCAAATATGACAAATATCCTTTATCTTTCAATCGGAAGGCATACATATAAGAAATAACTCCCTTGGGATAGAAGTTAGATGCTCCACTCTACCCCAACTAAGGCAAATCGGGGCAAGATAAGGTCACGATCTTCGCATAGCAGTCAAGAATAACATAATGAGGTGATAACCAATCTATACCCAATATCACATCGAAATTAACCATATCCAATGATATCAAGTGAGCACTAGTATCTCTCCGCTCAAAGGTGACAACATAACTCTGATACACCAATTCACCATAAATAATTCACCTATCAGGGTGGAAACACAAATAGCCTTGGCTAGTGGCTTACACATAATATCAATATCCAAAGCAAAATAAGCTAACACATATAAATATATAGAGCCTGGATCAAATACAATTGAGGCTTAACGGTGGCACACCAGAACCATACATGTGATACTACATCAGAGGCCTCTGCGTTGACTTTAATTGGGATAGTATAGCAAACTCTACGGCCACCACTAGCCTATGGGCCTCCACGAGCTCCACTTCTAATAGTTCCATAACCTCCTCATCTAGTACCACCCCTCATACCTTGAGAGGTGTCTCTAGCTGCAAGTGTTGGGCCTAGGTGGGCTGGATAAAACCTTGAAGCCTAGGTGGGAAATGCATGATGTGGACAGCAGTTGGAGTAGTGCCTCATCACAAACCTAGTAGGCTCGGGGATCCCATCCATGAGATGAATATGCTGAAGAACCACCATATCTGACTGAACCAAGAGAGTTATCAAGGCCTCCCTGAGTTAGCCTAGACTTGTCAACACTGTCGGATGCTGGGACGGCTTCATGAACTGCCCGACCCTGATGGCCCTACCTCTAACACTCTCTACTTGTGGTGGGTACTAACTAAACTGTCCTTACTGACAGAACCTCTTCTCACCACCCTGTATATCATGCCTAATGCGCTCTAATATGCAAGTGTGATCCATCACAATCTGAAATGTGCCTCCATCCAGAACCAAGAAAGTTGTAGCCTTATGAAGATACCCTACCAACCCTTTGGTGAAGTGTTGAATCCTCTCAAACTCAGTAGGCATATTGGACAAGGCATATCTTGACAATACATGAACTTTGGCCTCATACTCTGAGATTGACATAGAACCCTACTGAAGTCTATCAAACTCATCCTTGCTCCTGTCCCAAAGGCTATATGGAACTAACCTCTCTAAAAATATCCTCATAAAATGCTCCCATGTCATAGCTAGAGATCCAACAAGTTGATGAGCCAAAAGTGACCTCCACCACTCTTTGGCTAGGTCATAAATTGGTAAGAGGTATAAATAAATCCATGAGACTCGAGAATAGCCAAATTGCATAGCCAGTCCTGACACTCTAAAAAGAAATCATAAGCTCTATCTCTAGGTATACCATCAAATCTCGGGGGATCCAATAGAATAAACTGCTCAAAATTCTTCTGCTCTGTAGTAGACATGGTTGGGATAGCATAAAATGGTGGCACCATAAATAGGGGTGGTTCAATAGATAGTGCAATAGCCAAACTCTGAAGCTGTGAACCTAAACGCGATTGAGATTTTTGAGGAAAAATCATAGCATTCATAAGAGGATCCGTTGGGACTGAAAAAGGACCCACATGGATTATGGCTAGCTGAATTGGAGCTATAAAAGGATAAATTATCATTGTAGAAGTTGGTACATCAATAAGAACTGGGGTCGGAGGAGCTTCCTCCAATTTAGCCCATACCAGCAAAAGCAACTCCTGAAAAATGACGTAGGAGCAGGGGCTAGAGATGGTGAAACATAGTATGTCGGCCTCTCTAGCTCATAATCCAGCTCTGGAGAAGCTGATCTATCTAGTCCTCTGAGGGGAGATGCCCCTTTGGCATGTCCTCGGCCCCTAGACCTATCATGAACACTGTCTCAACCTTGAGTGGGAGCCACATTAGCTAGATCAGCCTCTCCCATTGATCGTCGAGATCTAGTAATCAACATCTGCATAGAAGGAGTAGATTTTACACTTTCAAATCATGTGATATAAAGAAACACACGAATAGAAGTAAGACATGAAAGTTTTTCTTATCAAGTTCCCCATAGCATCCCAAAGATGGATATTTTCACGACCCGGATAGGGGGCCTAGATGTGACATGGAGAAGGAGAACTTGAAAGTCCTCGATCAAGCCATCATAGCATCATTACACTCATCATCGATTCGGAAGCGCGGAAAAATAAACACATAACACATAAATTCTAGGGAATTGGGGACTTGAGATTCAAACTATGGGGACATTTTCGGGAATGG
>JBCEWC010020194.1:0-11041 GCA_038996855.1 Solanum aculeatissimum
CGTCGGTAGGTAGATAGTACTCAACACCTGCACCTACATGATTAGAACATGTAGACAAAGTATGGGTTAACACAATATAGCACTAAGTATGTGGGCATGCAATGCATATGACAATGATATGACAAGGGGACACTTGCTTCGAAAAGAATGCACTTAGCCAATGGAAGATATATAACAAGATGCTTATGCCATGAAGCATGAAATGCCAACCTATAAATAATATAATTTTGGGGATTTGACCTCAACCGACTCAAAGTAGGACCAAGCGAGCTACCACTCGGAACGGACTACTTGCCAAGTAGATCACAAAACTACCTTAAACAAGGGGTATCAAAACAAGGCTCCCAATTTGGGGCAATCCCACGGTGGCACATGGTTTGACGAAAAGGTTGAATGCCCAATCCCTCGGTACTAAGTCGCATCCCACGGGAATACATATATACATACCAATGTTTTTCAAAACCCAAAACTAACCATACTTTTCAAATCATACATCATTTGAACATAGTTTACCAAAATCAAACGTTTCAAGTCAAGAGACTTCAAACCAAATCAAGAGTTTCCAAATCATTCAAAACCAATGCAATAGGATGTAGATCATTCTACAAAATCACAAACCAAAACAAACGGTGCAAGTACCCAAACGACTCATAGAGTCAATCAAAGAGACATTGTGATCACAAGCCTAGACATATCCAAATTCATATCAAGAATTTCCCAAAACAAGAGTTTCATCAAAATCTTATCCAATGCAATACATGAATCAATGCATCAAAGCAAGGGTGGTGGAATTCAATATTTCAAATTTACAAATCAAATCTTACTTCTTCAAATTCATATGGAAATTTCCAAGTTACATTTGGCCAAAACTCACCCATGCATCAAAATTTAAGACAAATACATGCAATACTAATCCTTCATACTTTAATGGAGTAAATCATAAGTTTCAAGGGTAAATTCATAAGAAGTAACCAAAAATCTACAGCGAACACCAAAAGTCAAGAGAATTTTACGAAATCAAAAGAACCCATAACTAAGTAAAACGTAAAAATTCATAATTTAAAGATTTGGGTTCTTGGGCTTCATGGATGGAAGAATCTATGAATTTAAATCCCACATACCTCGTAGCCAAGCAATGGAATTAGATGGAGATGTATAAATCTAGTGTTTTCCCCAAATTTTCTTCAAATCCTCAACAATGGTGGCCAAGAAGCTTGAGAGAAATCAATGGAGTCTTGAGAGTGTTTTGAGTGAAAGTATACTGTTTATGTAATGTCCTTAGGGATTTGGGGACCTTAGGGGACTTAAAGGAGTCTTAGGAATTAATTAAATCCCGAAAATATCCTTAATAAAATGGACTTTAAACTGCCAACATAGTGCCTCACGGTAGGTTACAGTGGCCGTTTACCATGCCACTGGCCGTGTACCTTGACGTGAAACAACACCTAGACAAAGTTTCAGCGCGAACTCTCGGAGGACTTTTTGGAACACTTGACGAACCCCTACACGGTCCGTGTACATGAAAACGGTCCGTCAAACTGACCATGAACCCTTACTTAGCCCAAAATATAACCCCGAACTTCGACGAGCTCACTGGACCACCTCACGGTCCAGTTCATGAGCCGTGAACAGTCTCACGGAAACGATCATATCTTGCTCATCCGAGATCTGAATTGAGTGGAACAAGTTGCGTTGCGAAGGTAACTCCAAGAGATTTCATTTGATACAAAGTGGCTCACCCAGTTCATCGTTTGCTGAAATTTATGGCATCTCAAAGTTGCAACAGTCTAAACGGAGGGCCCAAAACAGTCCAAAAATGATGTTCTTGCCTTCAATCACTTAAACATAATCCATGGCAACCTCGAATCGATCTTGACAATACCAATATGAACTTAGGTCAATCGCTTCTACATTTGAAAATTTCTGGGTCGTTACATCATCTCCCCCTTGGGATCATTCGTCCTCGAATGAAACAAGACCCCGACTTAAGGGCTCTAAACATCTTAGAGAAAATTCAAACAATACCTTATATGAAACCATGCAACATATCAAAAGTTATGCCAAAAATTTCGTTCAAAATATTACTCAATTATTTTCGGGATCATGTATGTATGTAATGTCATGAAATTCAAGAAACAAAGAATTGGAACAAATCAAGGATAGAACCTAGTACCTTAGGCTTGAGTAGATGGGAAAAGATGAGGATAGCGATTCTTCATGTCCAACTCTGCCTCCCATGTTGTACTTTCTACTTCTTGGTTTCTCCAAAGAACCTTCACCGAAGCCACTTCCTTGTTGCGAAGACGCTTCACTTGTCTATCCAAGATCTCAACCGGGACCTCTTCATAGGTCAAGTTCTCTTCCACCGTCACACCCTCCAAAGGCGTAATGGACTTAGGATCACCAACTACCTTTCTCAACATAGACACATGGAAAACTGGGTGAATAGAACTCATATCCTCGGGCAAATCTAACTTGTAAGCTACATTCCCAATACATTCAACAACCTCATAAGGACCCACATATCGGGGACTTAGCTTACCCCTCTTGCCAAACCTCATGATGCCCTTCATAGGAGACACCTTTACATACACCCAGTCACCAACAAGAAATTCAAGGTCTCTTTTCCTCATATCCACATAAGACTTTTGGCGATTTTGGGTCATTTTCAATTTACCCCTTATCAATTTCACCTTATCAATAGCCTCAATCACTAAATTCGAACCTATAAAAGCCATCTTCCCAACTTCAAACCAACCGATTGGAGACCTACACCTTCTGCCATATAAGGCCTCAAATGGGGCCATGCCAATACTAGCATGGAAGGTGTTGTTATATGCAAACTCAAATAGTGGCAAGTGATCATCCCAATTTCCCTAGAAATCCAACACACATGCCCTCAACATGTCTTCCAACGTTTGAACTATTCTCTCGGCTTGTCCATCGGTTTGGGAATGAAATACGGTGCTCAACTTAACCTTAGTACATAACCCTCTTTGGAAGGACTTCCAAAAATGTGAAGTGAATTCGGTACCTCGGTCTAATCTGATAGACCTTGGTACACCATGAGCATACTTCTCGACACTATAGGTGGTCTTGACCGGTAGAAAATGAGCCGACTTTGTCATCCTGTCAACAATCACCCAAATAGAATCAAACTGTCTCCTCGTACGAGGCAAGCCCACCACAAAGTCCATATTAATGTCTTCCACTTCCAAGTAAGAATTTCAATGTCTTGTGTCAAACTACCGAGCCTTTGATGCTCAACCTTTACTTGCTGGAAATTTTGACATTCCGACACAAACCTTGCTATATCCCTCTTCATACCATGCCGCCAAAACAACTCCTTCAAGTCTTGATGCATTTTAGTAGAACCTGGATGGATCGAATATTAAGAGTTATGAGCTTCTTACATGATCATCTCCTTCAAACCCTCCACATTCAGAACACACAACCGGTCTTGATAACGAAGCACACCATCTTCCCCTTGGGAGAAAACCTCAATCTTACCCTCGAAAACTAGCTCTTTCAACTCAACCAAGGAAGGATCCAAATCTTGCTTTGCCTTCACGTCAACTATCAAGGAATATTCGGAACCACCTTGAACATGAATATCCCCATTCCTGGAATCAACTAATCTCACACCCAACCTAGCCAACCGATGAACATCTCTTGCTAATTCCTTTTTCTCCTCTTCCACATGCGACACACTACCCATGGAGAGCCTACTAAGAGCATCCGCTACTACATTAGCCTTGTTGGGATGGTAATGAATGCTCATGTCATAATCCTTGAGAAGTTCCAGCCATCTCCTTTGCCTCAGGTTCAAATCTCTTTGAGTGAACACATATTGCAAGCTTTTATGGTCGGTGAATACATCAACATGAACACCATATAAGTAGTGTCTCCAAATCTTCAAAGCAAACACCATCGTCGCTAACTCAAGATCATGAGTTGGATAGTTCTTTTCATGTACCTTTAATTCCCGAGAAGCATAAGCTGTCACCTTGCCACGCTGTATGAGGACACAACCTAACCCCACTCTTGAAGCATCATAATATACCACGAAACCATCTAACCCATTAGGTAAGGTCAAAATTGAAGCCAAAGTAAGTCGGTCCTTCAATGTTTGAAAAGTCTTCTCACATTCGTTAGACCACACAAACTTAGCTTTCTTTTGGGTCAACTTGGTCAATGGAGATGCTATGGATGAAAACCCCTCAACAAACCATCTATAATAACCGGCTAACCCAAGGAAGCTTCTAATATCCATCGGAGTCAATGGTCTAGGCTAATCTTTCACTGCCTCTGTTTTCTTAGGATCAACTTTGATGCCATCGCTGGACACTATGTGACCAAGCAAGGCAACCTCATTCGACCAAAATTCACACTTACTAAGTTTGGCATATAGTTGCTTCTCCCTAAAGGTTTGAAGAGCCAGCCTTAGATAATTCACATGTTCACCCTCACTCCTAGAGTAGATCAATATATCATCAATAAACACCATAACAAAGTCATCAAGAAGTGGCTTAAATACTTGGTTCATAAGATCCATAAATGCCATCGGGGCATTGGTTAACCCGAAGAACATTACCACAAACTCGAAATGACCATAACGAGTCCAAAAAGCTATTTTTTGAATATCACACTCCCTCACCTTCAATTGGTGATACCTCGAATGGAGATCAATCTTTGAAAAGTGGGTCGCCCCTTGAAGTTGATCAAACAAGTCATCGATCCTTGGCAATGGATACCTGTTCTTAATAGTTACTTTGTTCAACTGCCGGTAGTCAATATACATTCTGAGTGACCCATATTTCTTTCTCAGAAACAACACGGGACCACCTCAAGGTGAGATGCTAGGCCTAATGTACCCTTTCTCCAACAAATCTTTCAATTGCTCTTTTAACTCCTTCAATTCGGCCGGAGCCATCCGATAAGAAGGAATCAATATCGGCTGAGTATCCAGAAGGAGATCTATGCCGAAGTCAATCTCTCTATCTGGAGGAATACCGGGTAAATCTTTAGGAAACACATCAAGGAACTCGCTAACAACCGGAACCAATTCAAGCATATGTTTCTCACTTTCGACATCTCTAACCCTTACTATATGATAGATATACCCCTTACCAATCATCTTTCGGGCCTTGAGATAGGAAATAAACCTACCCTTGACCACCAAACTACTACCCTTCCATTCAAGCACAGGCTCATCGGGGACTTGGAATCTAACTTGTCTAGTTCTGCAATCTACAGAGGCATAAGAAGCGTACAGCCAGTCCATCCCCAATATCACATCAAAATCGTACATCTCAAATTCAACAAGGTCACCCAGAAATACTCTATGCATCACAAAAACCGGACAACCCCTATACACCTTACGGGAAATAATAGACTCGCCAACAGGGGTATACACTGAATAAGGTTCCCTCAAAGCCTCAGGATTCAACCCAAATTTTACAGCCAATAAAGGAGTCACAAATGACAAGTTAGAAACCGAATCTAACAATGCATATATATCAAAGTTAAAGATTCGTAACATACCCATGACAATATTTGGAGAATCCTCTACCTCTTGACGACCATAAAGTGCATAGAACCGGTTGTTCCTAGGAGCATTGGTAACCAGAGCTTTGGGTGGCCCTTGACCACCAGGAGCAACTTGATCTCTCTTTGGATTCATCGGGCAATTGAAGACCCTGTGGTCTAGACTACCACAACCATAGAAAGCACTAGAAACCCGTTGACACTAACCAAAATGATTGCCACCACAAGTATCACAACGAGGGGCCTTTTGGCCACCACCAACTTGTGGCTTAGGAGGGGGAACCCGAGGATTTGCAATCTTCACACCAGAACCTTGGCCCTGTTGGAATTGTCCATAACCACTTCTAACATTAGAGAACCCACCTTCAAGTCTGGCTCTCTTCGCCTCTCCCATTCACCTTTCTTTAAGCTTTTCCCCCTCTATCTGTTCAGCATAAATCATGAGCCTAGAAATGTCCATGTTATGAACGAGCATCGTTGTCCTGCACTCCTTCACCACTAATTCTGAAACACCTGATATGAACTTGCGCATCCTGGCACGAGAATCTGCCACCAACATAAAATCATACTTTGACAACTTTGTAAACTTTAGCGCATTATCCCTCACCATCATATTCCCTTGTTTCAAGTTAACGAACTCAGTTAGTTTGGCCTCCCAAAGTTCAAGAGGGAAAAACCTATCAAGGAAAGCCACTTTGAATTCATCCCACGTGACCTCAGCACCACTTGGCTTCTCCTTAAGCCATTGATTGTACCAAACCTGGGCCACATCCTTTAGTTGATAGGCAGCCAATTTTTCCTTCTCTTCTGCACTCACGCCCAGGATGCGCCTTCGTGAGTTCATCAATAAATTCTTGTGCGTCTTCCTCAACCCTAGACCCATAAAATTCTGGAGGGTTCATCTGGGTGAAGTCCCTAACCCGGGATGCCAGAGTACCTCCAATAGCGGGAGCATCCGGTTCAGCTTGGTTGGCCACTACCTGAGCCAACATGGATACAACATTCCAGAATTCGGTGTGTGACACCCGTTCCTCATTCTCGGGAGCCTGACGAGGGACGGGAGCTCTTTCTCTTCTTGGAGGCATGTTCTGAACCAACAACAAAGCACTCATTTAGGATCGAACACTTTCATAACTGAAGCACGATAGAATGGAACAATGAATTGACAATCTCCTAAAACGTCACCGTAGCCTCTCGTTCATAGGTATGGCGCGCATCATACTCATGAACAAGACTATACTAGACGCGGCATGTGGGACTCCAAGGACCATTACAAACCTGGCTTTGATACCATCTTTGTCACGACCCGGTTAGAGGGTCTAGATGTGACATGGTGAAGGAGAATCCGAAGGCTCTCGATCAAGCCATCATAGCATCAAAACGCATCATCGGCTCAAAGAATGAGGAAGCATAGCACATAATTCAATAGTTTTGATATCCTCAACAACCTCAACATTTAAAACATGATCAAATACCAAACTTAAGTCATTCATACGATATATAAATACATAGTCAAAGTTAACTAGTCAATACATAACATAACAAGAGTGTCAAAGGTCCAACACATGCCTCTAATGGAGTGATGGGGGCCATGACAAGTTCGGGATCACACTGAAAAGTCAAACTAAAACAGAAGTTCGGGATCATATCTTGCTCATCTGAGCTCTGAATTGAGAGGAACCAATTGTGTTGCGAAGCTAACTCCAAGAGCGTTCATTTGATATAAAGTGGTCTACCCAGTTCATCATGTGCTGAAAGTTATGCTATCTCAAAGTTGCAGGAGTCTATACAGAGGGCCCAAAACAGTCCAAAAATGATGTTCTTGCCTTCAATCACTTAAATATAATCCATGGCAACCTCGAATCGATCTTGACAATACCAATATGAACTTAGGTCAATCACTACTAAATTCAAAAATTCCTGGGTCGTTACAACTTGACTTGGACCATGCATAAACCTCGACAGAAGACTTGCCGCGAACATGAGATCAGGTTTTGTTGCTGTCAAATACAGCAAACTACCTATTAGACTTCTATAAATTGCAGGATCAACCCTATCACCTCCTTCAAACTTCGAAATCTCTTCATTGTGAACTAGTGGGGTCGATACAGGCTTGCACCTCTCCATCTTGAACCTTTTAAGAATATCCCATGCATATTTTCTCTGTGAAATGAAGATTCCATCAGTAGCTTGATGAATGAATCTCCATTCCCAGAAAGTAATTCATTTCACCCAAATTTGACATTTTAAACTTGGTCTGCATTTCTTGCATAAACTGATTCATCATAGCTTCATTGCTTCCTGTTAACAGAAGATCATCAACATAGAGTGACACCACAAGCACATCACTTTTTTTAGCCTTTTTCACATATAAAGTGGCTTCATTTTCACTTCTCTTAAAGCCACAATGAATGAGATAATCATCAATCTTACAGTACCATGCTCGAGGAGCCTGTTTTAACCCATACAATGCCTTATGAAGTCTATAGGTTTTATCCTCCATTCCTTCAACTTGAAAGCCTTCTGGTTGATCGACATAATTCTCTTCCTACAACTGTCCATTTAAGAATGCTGATTTCACATCCAGATGATACAACTTCCAATTTGATTGAGCTGCCAAAGCTAATAAAAGCCTTATTGTATCATGTCGAGCCACAGACACACATGTGTCTCCATAATCCAGACCTACCACTTGCACATAACCTTTACAACAAGCCTTGCCTTGTATTTATAAACTGAACCATCCGATTTAAGCTTGGTTCGATAAACCCATTTCACCCCTATTACATTCTATTACATTTTTGTCTTTGGGTTTATCAACCAGCTTCCATGTGTCATTCTTCTCTGTCGTACCAATCTCCTCCTTCATGGCTTCAATCCATACTTTATGTGTTGATGCTTCTTGATAGCTATTTGGTTCCGAGATTGCAACATTACAACTTTCATATATCTCAGAAAGAGACCTTGTCTTCAAAATTGGCAAATCAGGTGAGGATTTCCTGTCTGACTCATCATCTTCTTTTAGATTTTCAGAGCTAAATGACTGGACTTCAGGCATCTGGCGCAAATTATAAAAACTTGCATTTTCTTTCTCAATCTTCTCCTTATCCCAGTTCCAGTAAGCATTCTCATCCACTACTACATCTCTTCTAATGGAAATAGTCTTTGTTTGAACGTTGAAAACTCTGTACCTTTGGTTTGTGATCAATAGCTTATAAAGATCCCCAATTCACCTTTCGGTTCAAGTTTGTTTCTTTTGACTGAAGGGACATGAGAATAGCATATTGAACCAAAAACTTTTAGATGTTTGGTAGATAGTTGTATTCCACTCTATGCCTCAATAGGAGTCCTTTCATCCACAACTTTAGTTGGCAGCCTATTTAACAGATACACTGAAGTAGAAATAGCCTCAGCCCAAAAGCTTTGTGGTAGTTTCTTTTCAAGCAACAAACATCTAGCTATTTCAACAATTGTCCTGTTCTTCCTCTCTGAGACTCCATTTTGTTTGGGTGAATAGCTCGCTGTCAATTTGTGATCAATCCCCATATCTTCACAATACTTATTGAACTCACTTGAAATATATTCACCACCATTATCCGACCTCAAGGCCTTTAGCTTCCAGCCACTCTGCCTTTCCATGAAAGCTTTGAATTTCTTGAAAAATAAAAATTCGTGAGACTTGTTCTTCAGAAAGTACACCCATGTTATCCTTGTTAGGTCATCAATAAAGAGCACAAAATATTTATTGTGCCCTAAAGATGTTATCTGCATAGGTCCACACACATCAGTGTGAACTAGCTCAAGTTTTTCGGTTGCCCTCCTGGTAGCATTTTTGGGAAATGCTTTCCTGTGTACCTTACCCATCTGACATGATTCACAAACCTCTTTAGATAGTGAAATCTTAGGAAAATCCTCAGTCAAGCCCTTTCCATACATATATTTTAAGGTAGCGTGGTTAAAATGACCATATCTTTTGTGCCACAACCATGACTCATCCGTACTTGCAAAATTTTCACTTTCAACCTTCCCATCTAAAGGGAAAGCTTTATCAACCATTTCTACTTTAACAACCAAGTTATCTTCAGAGTCAAAAACCAGACAATGTTTGCCCTTAAAAAATAAGGAATAGCCTTTGGGCATCATTTGAGCCACACTTAACAAGTTACATGCTAAAGAAGGGGCATACAATACATCATGTATAAATTTTGTACCTTGTGTAGTTTGAAAGGAATCTGAACCCTTTCCATGTGCATCTACAGTTTCACCATTTCCCATCCTAACTTTAGCTTTGAATGACTTGTCCAGTGTGTGAAACAAGAGCTCATTGTGTGACATGTGACTCGTACATCCACTGTCTATGAGCCATGAGGATTTGTTGGTTGTGTCTTCTTCATGAGAAGCCATAAATAAGCTCTCCTCTTCCTTTTCCGACTTCTCAACAAAATTTGCCTGCTGCACATAGCGCTGTTGTGGTTGACTCTGCTTGACCCTGCAGTTCTTCTCAATATGACCCATCCTTCTGCAGAATCTACACTGAATTGATGGCTTTCCTTTGAACCAACAGTCCTTTTCTTGATGATTGGTTCTTTTACAATGGCTGCAAGGTGGAAACTTCCCTTTCTTTGAAGATTCTTTCCATGTTTTTTCTTTTGCTACTTTATCTCCTTCCATCCTTCTACTAACCTTCACAGGTTGCTTGCCTTTATGTTGTACCTGAAATACCACTTCAGCTACTTCGTCATCCCTTATACTTGATCGTTGTTCTTGAGCTTGCAACTTACTAATCAACTCCGCTACAAATAGAGTCTTCAGATCATAAGATTCCTCTATTGCTGAAATCTTGGACTCAAACTTTGCTGGTAATCTTATCATCATCTTCTCCACCACCTTTGAATCTGGAAATGTTTCACCAAATAACCTTATTTTATTCACAATCTCCATAAGTTTGGCAGAGTACTCTTTCACAGTGTCTCCATTTTTCATCCTTAACATCTCAAATTATCTTTTGAGAGTCAAGAGTTTGACGGTCGTTTCTCGATCACTTCCATCAAACTCCTCTTTCAGATCACAAGCCATTATTCTTCACAGGTCGTGACATAGGCCCTCCTACGTTTACAAGCCATTAGTCTTCAGACCACAAGCCATTATTCTTGTGAAAGTCACATCTGAAAGTGTTGAATGAAGAAATGTGAGGGCTTTTGGTTTCCTTGACTTCGTATCTTCATAAATCTTCATATATGCAACCGTTGTATTTGGTCCAAGTGGAAGAGGATCATCTTCACTTTCAATTGTTTCCCATAGGCTAAGAGCTTTGAGATAAGTCTTCATCTTAATCACCCATATGTGGTAATTTTCTCCTGTAAACGTAGGAGGGCCTATGTCACGACCCAAGCCTAGGGCCTAGACGTGACATAGCAAATGAGGAACCCGAATGAACCCCAAACAAGCCTCTCAAACTTGTCATCACACTTCATCGGTCGCGAAAGTACATTCA
>JBCEWC010020195.1:0-11041 GCA_038996855.1 Solanum aculeatissimum
GTTATTCATGTATTAACTTTATACATTGTTTGGTTTGTAAATAGAATAAAAGTTATTCATGTACTAATTTTATACAACGTTTGGTTGATAGGCTTCAAATGATGTATAAAAGTTATTAATGTATTGATTCTATGTGGTGTTTGGTTGTGTTTTACTAATTCTACATTACTAAAACTCACATTACTTATGAGGAAATCTATGTACAATTTTATGTGGAATAAAAAGTAGAGTAAGTTATGTGGGTATTAGTTATACATGGATTAAAATAATAAAATTACATATTTACCCCTATCAATTTACTTTCAAAATCTTTCTTTTTATTTTATTTGATTTAAATACGTTTCTAACAGAAAAATATTTACGTTAGATGTTGATCGAAATTAAACAATGTTAACTGAGAATTCTTATGGAATAGGCGGTCATTTCTTTTTTATGTATTTTTTTTTAAATTATACTATTTATTTACTTTTTTTCTATTTTCTTTTTCTAAAGAGTTGGAAGTCTTTCCACCTTCAACTAATCGAATCATTGAGTAATTTAAATTAGGGAAATTATATAATATATGTGTTTACTTATTTATTTGTTAATAACGTATATTAATTTACAATAAATCAAATATTCAACAAACAATAATTTATGTATTGTAATTTCTACATGACTAATACTTGCATAACTAATACATGCATAACTCTAACTTTTTTTATCGATCCATTTGTTAATAAAAAAATACTTTTTAACCAAAATATCCAAAATTAAAAAAATGCGAAGTTAACCAAAATTATTTGAAGTTTAGTACCTAAAATTAAACTAAAATTATTTTTTGGTATATGAAGTTAAATTAAAGTTATTTTTAAACTAAAATAAAATACCATTTTGGATATAGGATGTCGATCCCTTTTTTATCAAGAAATATTTTTTAACCGAAGTAGAATTTAATATTTTTTATTTTTAAAAATAAATAAATTTCAAGGAAAAATAAACAAATGAAGATATAGGGTATATTTAAAATTGAGAATGAGTTATTTAATTTTGCGCTTTTCACATGTTTATTTGTTAAAATTAAGGGTAAATTTATTCTAAAGTATAATGAGGGGTATATTTGGATCGAAAGTACAACAAAAAAGGTATATTTAAATTGAAAGTATAACAATAGATATATTTATACTATTTCTAATAGTGCAAGCACATATTTGACCTTTTTTTTGTTATTTAATGGGTATAATAAATATAAACTCACTAAACATTTGATAATTAAGAATAAGAATTAGCTTATTAATTTCTTTTAAACTCTACATGACTAAACCCTTCATAACTAAACCCTGCATAACTAATACCTACATAACTAAACCCTGCATAACTAATACCTACATAACTAAACCCTGCATAACTAATACCTACATAACTAAACGCTGCATGACTAATACCTACACAACTAAACCCTGCATAACTAATATCTGCATAACAAAATCCTACATAACTCATACCTGCGTAACTAAACCCTACATAACTAATACCTCCATAACTAAATCCTGCAGTGTTAATACCCACATAACTCTAACCAGTAACCAAATGACCCCCGATGGTTTTGTGGACAGAATTAGAGGACGGTGGGAGTCTTTTGAATTCACAGGAAAACCTGATTACATCTTGGCTTGCAAATTGAAAGGGGAAACTCAAAGAGTGGAGCAGGACCAATATGAGTAATCTGGGATCTCAAAAGACTCAAATTTTGAGTCAGCTGGCCAAGTTAGAGGCTATCCAAGAAAATACATTGTTGACAGGAGGAATATGCCTCGAAGGCATCTCTTCTGATGGAGTAGGAAGAGCATCTCAAAAATGAGGAGACAGCCTGGAGGCAGAGATCTAGAGCACTCTGAAGAGGGGACAGAAACACCAGCTACTTTCACAAGCTGGCCAATGCACACGAGAAATAATAACATTGATCAGTT
The DNA here is from genome assembly GCA_038996855.1 of Solanum aculeatissimum. NCBI lineage: Eukaryota > Viridiplantae > Streptophyta > Magnoliopsida > Solanales > Solanaceae > Solanum > Solanum aculeatissimum. The sequence continues at coordinate 1,950 of JBCEWC010020195.1, forward strand.
AGTTGTAAAGGCACAACCATAGTGGACTCGGAGAGGATTAAAGGGGAAATCACTGGCTTTTATAAAAACTTGTATTCAGAAACAGTAGTTAGAAAACCCACAAGCAATCTGATAAATTGTCCTATGATTTCTGAAGTAGAGAAGGAAGCTTTACAAAGGTGAATTTGATGAACAAGAGGTGCTTTCCTGTTTGAAGATTTGTGCCATGGGACAAAACACCAGATCCTGATGGTTTCACAATAGGGTTCTATATTAAATGTTGGGATGTTCTGAAATACATCATGGGTACCTCCAGAAATTTTTATGCAAATGGTGTTTTCGAGAAAAGTTTTAATGCCACCTATATTGCATTAATTCCAAAGGACACAGGAGCAAAGGAACTAAGAGACTTCAGACCTATTAGCCATTTAGCCTCATAGGTAGTGTCTACAAGTTGTTATCAAAGGTACTTACAAAAAGATTGAAAAAAGTGATAGACAAGTTGGTTGATAGTCAACAGATGGCTTTCATAAAAAACAGGCAAATTATGGATGCAATCCTGATAGCTAATGAAGTGGTGGATTCTAGAATTTCTCAGGGGAAGGCAGGAATATTATGTAAATTGGATATCGAGAAGGCTTATGACCATGTAAATTGGGAATACCTTCTGAATATACTTTCATGCATGGGATTTGGAGAGAAATGGATCAAATGGGTAAGATTTTACATTTCAACCGTTAGATTCTCTATTCTGATTAATGGATCACTAGAAGGTTTTTTCCCAATTCAAAGAGGTCTGAGGCAGGGGGATCCCTGTCTCCTTTTTTGTTTATCATATCCAGGAGGGTTTGAATAATATGACCAAGGTAGCAAGAAGCACTCACTGGATAAGAGGTTTTGAGGTGGCAACAAACTTTAATTCTGTCCCCAAACTGGAAGTCACACATCTCCAGAGGTTATGTTCCAGAGGTTACCTTTGTGGTGAAGATGTTGAGACAGTTGGTCATCTATTTCTACAATGTAGGATAACTACACAGCTGTGGTGGATTTTTCTTAGCCTTAGGGGCATTAGTTGGGTCATGCCTAACAAAATAGCACACTTGTTATATCACTGGGGGAAGCAGGAGTAGGAGCTGCAGATAGATACAAATGGAGAATTGTCCCAACTTGCATCTGGTGGACAATATGGAAGAAAAGGAATTCAAGATGTTTTGAGAGAAAAAAATGTGATCTAAAGATGATCAAACTAAATTGCATTAGATTTTTTTTGTTTTTGGTGCAAACAAATATACGTAGAGGATACAGACTCAATTATAGACATCCTAGGATCTTGTTAGGATTGTGAGTCAGTTGTTTAGTCTTTTGATTTTGTTGTAAATATGGTTTCAGTGCAACCCTTGTATTGACTTGGCAATATATTGGAGTTCTATGATCTACAAATACCTTTGATAGGGTTGTAATGTCTGGCCAAGCTTGACTTAGAATTTTGTACATTGCTCATTATTAATTAGGACCAAAACAAAATACTTAGAGTGCAAGTTCAGTGATGTACTGCATGAGGCTGAGGTGGAAGCGAGGCAAGATACACAGGTTATCCAAAAGAAGTTTCAGGTATTTGGGTCTATTGTCTAAAGAATTGGGAGGTTGACAAGGATGTCATTCACCGTATTGGTACAGGGTGCATGAAGCAAAGGCTCGGCTCCAGAGTTTTATGTGATAAAGTGACACCAAAATTTAAAGGTACTACAGAGTGGTGGTTAGGCCAACTATGTTGTATGGGGCAAAGTGTTGGTCAGTTAACAATTGTTGCGCTCGAAGATGAGAGTTATAGGATTAGAAGTGAAGATTTCTTGGACAAGGTGGGAGTGGCTTTAGTGGAAGACAAGCTCTGGAGATGGTTCAGACATGTGAAGAGGTTGGCTCTAGATAGTTTTAGGAGAGATAGAAATAGACCGTAGAAGTATTAGGGTGAGTTGATCAGACGAAACATGGCGCAGTTGCAATTTATTGTGGACATGACCTTAGATAAGAGGATGTGGAGGACTTGGATTAGGGTAGTAGGTTAGTAGGTAAAAGTGTGTTGTCTTCTTGTCCGTTCATATCTTCTTCTCCGTTCATATTCTAAGTCATACTATTGCTCATGTAGTTGTTCTTCGATATATGTTATCTATTGATTCTTTGTACCTTGATTATTGTATTATTTTGTTGTAGTTTCTAATTTGCTATCTGTTGTTTTGTTATTATCTGTTGATTTTTGTACTTCCATTACTTTTTTTTTGGAATATTTTTTCTTGAGTCGAGGGTCTATTGGAAACAGGCTTCCTAGATCTGAGGTTAGGATAAGATTTACATACATTCTTGACTCTACCTTCCCAAGTCCTCATGTTGTGGGACTGCACTGGATATGCTATTATTGTTGTACTTATAATTAATTACTCTCTCAGTTTCAATTTGTTTGTCGTACTTTCCCTTTTAGTCTATTTTAAAAGACTGTTTCATTTCTTATTTTGGCAACCCTTCAATTTCAACTTTTCACATACCGTTTTTAATATCACAAGATGAAATGACATTTTGGTATATTCTACATATCTTTAGTTTAAGATTACAAGGTTCAAAAGTCTTCTTTACTTTCTTAAACTCCGTGCTAAGTTAAAACCAGGCAAAAATTAAAATGGAAGGAGTAATATAATAAGAACACTACTTTTTGAATTTTTTTTCTCTAAACTATATAGACATTCTGCAAAATCAATTTCATCTGTGTTTGAAATTGTTTCTTCTCACCATTCAAAAAGAAAAATCTTATACGATTAGTCTTGAAGTGCCTATGATAAAAGTAGCTGTCTTTCATGTAGCTTTCTGCAAAGTTATGTTTTTGAAATGTCAATGCATCACAAATTGATTATTCTTTATTCATCGAGGCTACCTCACCTTTGTTTGTTAATCATTTTATTATTTATTTGAGAGGAGCGGCAAGAGTTCAAGTTACCCACTTTCCCACGGTTGTAACATTCTGTGCTAATCTGAACAACCCTGGCTTTGCATTTGATACATGTTTTTGTGACCTAAGCCACCTCATATGGTTTTCCCTTCAGACCCTTGGTTGGTTTTCCTTTTCTCTGTGTTGGTTTCTTGCAAATATTGCTAGTTGAGTGGGTTTCTCTCTAAATTTGTTTTCCAGACTGAAGCAGCGGCTAAGAGAGCCATAGCACTGGATGGTTCTGATATGTAAGTGCAATCATGTATTCATTGTTGAGAAAGTTGAATCTTCTGCGTCTCGTTTCTCACTAATACATATATCTGCTTCCAGGGGTGGACTGTTCCTGAAAATCCAGTCATACAAGTCAGCTAGAGCTAACAAAGTGTCCAACTTCTCACCAAACATGGTGGAAGGGTATAATAGGGTATATGTGGGTAACTTATCATGGAATGTAACAGAAGATGACTTGAAGAAACTTTTTTCAGATTGCAGCATAAGTTCTATTAGATTCGGTCAAGATAAAGAAACCGGAGAGTTTCGTGGTTATGCACATGTGGATTTTTCTGATAGTCTCTGTGTAAACATGGCATTAAAGTTGGATCAAAAGATTGTATGTGGTAGACCTGTTAGAATAAGCTGTGCTGTTGCAAAGGAAGGAGCTGTAAAGAAAGGAGGGGCAATTAATTCAGGACCTACAGTGAAAGATCAAAATGTGGATAGTGTTGGAACAAGCACTGTTAGTGCAAAGATTAGGAGGCGAACATGTTACGAATGTGGAGAGCGTGGGCACCTTTCATCGTCTTGTCCAAAGAAAAAGGAAACTGATGGGACACAAGTTGCTAGTTGATTTTAGTAGGAGACCTAGCATGTTTACAAATTCTGATCTGATTTGTGCTCACAGAAATTTCGACAGAGTTTTTATCTTCTTGGAAGACATCTTTAGAAGTCCATTATTTGCTCTTTTCCGAGAGTTTGCAGTGTTCTTTCAATTTTCTCTGCCGCACAGAAGAAAAACGTGTGATCGATAGACTTGTACGAGATTCATGAGAGTACCAATTATTATACTGTGGTGCTGCTCATTTCCACCTGCTTTTCTGACGTATTTCTGGAAAATAGTTGGTGGTTGGCCTCACAAGTTCTTTTTAATCATTATTTCTTTAGGTTCTGGATTTTGATCTTGTGATAAGAGCGGCACAAGTGAGGTGGGGGTTATGGGCTAGATAACAATCATGTGTATTAAATTTACTGATTAAGAATCTTTCGAGTTTTTAATTGCCTATTCAAGTAACTTTTACGTCTATATATCCGAGGACGTGAAGATGCATTTGCATTTCTGTAAATTAATCAAGCAAGACAACAAATTAGGTATATCTAGGGCTGTCGGTTGAGTGAAATTGAGAATGTTAAAATAGGGTAAAATAAAAATTAAGTTGGGTTATGACCCGTTTAAATTTACTTTGGGTTCAAATGGGTTAAAATTTTGGTTGGGTCATGATCTGCTCAATTTGATCTACTCAATCTCAATAATTTTAACATATTATTATTTATTTTTTATAATAACAATTTGAATTTCAACTCGCAAAATGAAAATAAAAAGTTACAAATTGATAGATAAATGATAGAAAATATAAAATAGATAAAAAATATATATTATATCAATGCAAGTAAAGAGTCTTAGAACGAGTTAAAATTGAAGATTAAATTGGGCTCAATTGGTGATTCTTTTGATATGGGTTAAAATTTGAACGGGTTGGAATTGAACCCAATCAAAATTATCTTGATCTCAATCAATAAAATATTTTTGAAAAAATTACATTAGTGAATGCTTTTAAATTAATATTTATCAAAATTAAATATACTTTTATTTTATTATCATTTATAGCAAAGGTAACAATGCGAGATTGGAGAGAAAATTGAGCAAAATTTAACAGAAAAAGTGGAGAAGAAATTGGAGTGAAAACCAATTCGCTATATATGGTTAAAAAAATTATGTTGCTATAAGTGATAAATATTTTCTAAATATGAGATAGTTAGGTGATTTTTCTTAAAATTTTGGATAGGTTGGACATATTAGCTATATTTGAGCTCATTTTGATACCTTTAGATATGACTATCCCGAGTGTGAATTAGGATCTATTCTTTTATTTTCTTATTTGCTTCTGACACCTATGTTGCTGTGGGAATGTGCCTGTTTGTTAAGGAAGAAATCGTTGATATTTCTAATAGAGTTTATGTTGGACGTATTCCTTATTATTCCAAATTTCCAAAGAGGATGATATTTGGAGTTACTTTGAAGGTTGTGGCACCATTACAGAAGTTGGTTGTATGAATTTCCCCGACAACGGAAAGTTCAGAGTAATTGCCATTATCACTTTTAAGGTAGATTCTTTGGGTGAATTTGTGTTATCTAATAGTGTTTATTGGTGTCCTTTGCATCATTTTCAGAGAATGTTGCTTAAATGTCTTTGGATGTGTTTGTTACCTGCAGTTGTGTGACAGTTGTAAAGAATATGAATTTCTGCAGACTTTTCAGGAAGAATTATTGTTTGCTTGACAATCACACTTGATAACTAATTAGATGGAAAGTATACCATGGGCAAATTCATCTCTTAGCAATATGACAGTCAGTGAGTTCTTATCTGTTGCTTCAAGACATACAAAACGTACTTTTGATAGGTAAAAGAAAATTGTATTATTAACGTTCAATACCAAACTAGTATTAAATGTATGCAACCAATACAAAGCAGGGAATTCTTTTAATCCTACAAGGTATCCAGAAAGTTTAAAAATTAGAATTACATCCAAATTATTTTGAAAAGTAGTGGTGCACCAACCTTTGAGATATTAAATACATATGTTCTTATCTAAATAAATGTTTTTCTCCTTTCGGTCAAAGCATCTCCGGTTCCTTTCAAGACAAATGCTCCATATTATGCACAATGGGATGGTCATCCATATCTTCTATTGCTGCTTCCTCATCCTTTGCTTTATCCAGCTAAAGAGAACTTGATCAAACTCCATATAAGCTTAGAAACATGCACCAGATCTGTCACTCAAATGGTTCACTGATTCCCCTACCTCTTTTCACAAACAACACCAACAACAGAAATTAATTTCTCTTGTCCACAACTTATCCTGTGTCAAGTTGGCGTCATGCGTTGCCACTATGGTCGGATGAATGTGAGAAGAGTTTTCAAACTTTGAAGGATCGGCTTACATTGGCTCCTATTTTGACCTTACCGAATGACCTAGATGAGTTTGTGATATATTGTGATGCTTCTCAAATTGGGTTGGGTTGTGTGCTCATGTAACATGGTAAGGTGATAGCTTATGCATCGAGGAAATTGAAGGTGCATGAACAGAATTAACTGACTCATGACCTTAAGTTGGCGGCTGTTGTATTTGCCTTGAATATGTGGAGACATTATTTATATGGGGTTCATGTTGATGTTTTCATCAATCACAAGAGTTTGCAATATGTGTTCATCCAAAGAGATCTTAATTTAAAGCAAAGAAGATGGTTGGAACCTCATAAAGATTACGACATTAGTGTTTAATATCATCCCGCAAAGAAAATATTGTATCTGATACTCTTAGTAGGCTATCTATGGGTAGTGTGACCCATGTCGACGAGAAAAACAAAGAGTTGATGAAAGATGTTCATCGCTTGGCTAGATTAGGTGTTAGATTAGCTGACTCTAATGATGGTGCCATTTATGTTCAGAATGGGGTTGAGTCTTCTATGGTCGTTGATGTCAAGGCAAAGCAAGACATGGATTCGTCTTTAGTTGAGTTGAAGAAGTTGGTTGCCAAAAAGAAGATAGAGATTTTCTCCTAAGGGGGAGATGGTGTACTTTGGTATCAAGATCGACTGTGTGTTCCAAATGTTAATGGTCTTAGAGAGGTGATCATGAGTGAAGTCCACAACTCTTGTTACTCTATTCACTCGGGATCCACCAAGATGTATTGAGATTTGAAGGAAGTGTATTGCTGGGGTGGGATGAAGAAGGACATAGCCAAGTTTGTATTCGAGTTTCCTAATTGTCAACAACTGAAGGTGAAACATCAAAGGCTCAGTGGTTTGGCCCAAGATATTGAGATTCCTACTTGGAAGTGAGAAGATGTGAATATGGACATTGTGATTGGTTTGCCCCGTACCCGAAAATAATTTGATTCCATTTGGGTCATTGTTGATGGGATGACCAAATCAACTCATTCCTACCAGTTAAGACTACTTTCAATGCCAAAGACTATGCAAAGTTGTATATCCGAGAGTTGGTTAGGTTGCATGGTGTGCCTATGTCTATTATATCAAATTGTAGTACCCATTTTTCTTCTCACTTTTGGAAATCATTTTAAAAAAGGCTTAGCACTAAGGTGAAGATAAGTACCACTTTTCATTCGCAAATTGATGGGCAAGCTGAAAGGACAATTCAAACTTTGGAGGATATGTTGAGGGTTTTTGTCTTGGAATTCAAGGGAAATTGGGATGATCATCTACCACTTATTGAGTTTGCCTACAAAAATAGTTTTCACGCTAGTATTAGTATGGCTTCGTTAAAACTTTGTATGGGAGAAGGTGTAGATCCCCGGTGGGATGGTTTGAATTGGGTGAGATAACATTGATAGGCTCGAATTTGGTGGTTGAGGACATGGAAAAAGTGAAGTTGATTAGGGAAAGATTGAAGATGGCTCAAAGTCATCAAAAGTCATAATCAGATGTTAGAAAGAGAGATCTTGAGTTTCTTGTTGGTGATAGGGTATATGTTAAGGTTTCAACTATGAAGGGTGTAATGCACTTTAGTAAGAAGAGAAAATTAAGAAAATTAAGTCCCTGGTATGTAGGTCCTTATGAGATTGTTTAGCGGGTTGATAATGTGGTCTATAGATTGGATTTGCCTTTGATATGAGTTCTATTCACCTGGTGTTCCATGTGTCAGTGTTGAGGAAGTTGATTGGTGATCCTAGTACGATTGTGCCTTTAGAAGGTGTTAAGGTTGAAGAGAATTTGACTTATGAAGAGGCTTTAGTTGAAATTTTTGATAGACAAGTGAAACAGCTTCGCAACAAGGATGTGACTTCGGTTAAAGTGCTTTGGAGAAATCATCATATGGAGAGTGCTACATGGGAAGCTGAGTCAGACATGAGGAGACGATACCCTTATCTATTCCAATCTACTCAAGCCTAAGGTATTAAGTCTAACTATTTCACTCTTGTTTCATGACATGACATGCATACATGTTCATGAAAATGATTTTAAAAGATGTTTGGACATGAGTTTTAATGATTTTATGGTTTCCAATGATGAATTATGAATTGAGTCTTCATGTTGAAATATTTCATGTTCAAGTCAAGCCTTTCAAGTCATGATCTAGCTCATTCAAGGATGAATGTTTCCAAGGGAGATATGATGTAAGGACTCGGACCTCAGAAGGCCTTAATGATGCTGGAGTTGAGATTTTTGGCATTTTGACCAAGGTGTCGCTCCAGGGACCCTCCCACAAGCTGTGGAGAGGCCCACAAGCTATGGTGAGGTTGGTGGAGTGACCCTTGTCCTTTTTCATGGCACCTTGTGTCTTGAGGGAGGATTTTAGGCTAGGTGTCCCTCCATGGAACTTCCCACGGCTTATGGTCCCTACCACGGCTCGTGGGAGGGGCTTGTGCTAGGTTCCCCAGCCTTTAAGTTAATGATTTGGCTAAGACAGCCTCCAGGGACCCTTGTACAGGTCGTGCACACCACCACGGGTCGTTGTGGGGATCTTTTGAAGGCTATGACTCAAAATTTCTCTAAGTAGGGAACTACCATATAAGAACTTGGGGCATTTATCCGACACTTATTGTAACAACCCGAAAATTTTTGAAATCTACTTATGGTTGACATTCTTTGATGTACTACAAGCCACATGAGTTTTTGTGGCCACGGGTTGAGTTTAAGTGGCCGAATGCAAATTGGGCTAGTTAGTGGCCTAGAGGGACATCTTTGGCAGTCAACTTAAAATAGTCATAACTTTTGATGTGGGATGAACCATGTGAGCTACCACATATCGAATTAAAGCTCTTTGAGTTAGATTTGCAACACAAGTAGTTTCACTCAATTTGGATATCGGATGAGGGAGATATGGCCCAAACAGTGAGA
>JBCEWC010020196.1:0-11041 GCA_038996855.1 Solanum aculeatissimum
GGATGCACAAATGGTAGCACTGTTGGAGGTTCTACAAAGGTTCAAAAAGGCGATTGCGTGGTATATAGCTGACATTGTGGGAATCTCACCTGGTATATGCACTCATAAAATCAAACTAGAAGATAACTGTACATCCATTATCGAACACCAACGCAGGCTAAACCCGCCCATGCAAGAGGTTGTGAAGAAAGAGATCATTAAGTGGTTGGATGCCGGGGTGATCTACCCAATTTCAGATAGCCAGTGGGTTAGCCCAGTCCAATGTGTACCAAAAAATGGGGGAATGACAGTCATAGCTAACGACAAGAACGAGTTGGTCCCGTCACGTCCTGTAATGGGTTGGCGGGTGTGCATGGATTACAGAAAACTAAACAAGTGGACCTTGAAGGACTATTTCCCCATGCCCTTCATGGACCAGATGCTAGATCGGTTAGCAGGTAGAGGATGGTATTGTTTTCTGGATGGTTACTCAGGCTATAATCAGATATTAATAGCACCTGAAGACCAAGAGAAAACTACATTCACCTGTCCTTATGGAACATTCGCTTTCAGACTGATGTCGTTTGGACTGTGTAATACCCCAACCACATTTCAACGATGCATGATGTCAATCATCTCTGATATGGTTGAAGAAACCTTGGAAGTATTCATGGACGATTTCTCAGTGGTAGGGTATTCCTTTGATGACTGTCTTCTAAATTTGAGCAAAGCCTTACAACACTTTGAAGAGGCAAACCTGGTTTTGAACTGGGAGAAATGTCATTTCATGATCAGGTAGGGTATAGTCCTTGGCCACAAAATCTCCAAAAGTGGCATAGAGGTAGATAAAGCAAAAACTGAAGTGATTGAAAAGCTACCGCCACCTATTTTAGTTAAAGGGGTGAAAAGTTTCTTGGGGCACGCAGACTTTTATCGCCGATTCATTAAAGACTTCTCCAAAATAGCACATCCATTATGCAAACTGTTAGAAAAAGATGTCAAATTCCACTTTGATGAAAGCTGCAAGCAGGCTTTTCTGACTCTTAAACAGAAGCTAATCACGACAGCTGTTGTGGTGGCTACAGATTGGTCATTCCCCTTTGAAATCATGTGCGACGCGAGTGGTACTGCTGTGGGAGTTGTGCTGGGTCAGAAGAACAACAAGATCTTTCATCTTATCTACTACGCCAGCAAAACCCTGAACGAGTCCCAGAGGAACTTTACGGTGACCGAGCAGGAGCTGCTGTCCGTCGTCTATGCGTTCGACAAGTTTAGAGCGTACCTTCTTGGGACTAAGGTAATTGTGCATACTGATCACGCAGCACTAAGATACCTCATGACGAAAAAGGATGCCAAACCACGATTGATCCGGTGGGTTCTCCTACTGCAAGAGTTCGACTTTGAGGTCCAAGACAGGAAAGGCATTGAAAAGCAAGTGGACGACCACTTGTCCCCTCTGGAAGATGAATCAAAGGGAAACGACTGGCTAACCATTGACGACTCCTTCCCTGACGAACAGGTATTAGCTTCCTCTGTTGATTTAATCCCATGGTATGCTGATTTTGCTAACTATCTGGTGAGTGACCTCATGCCCGAGGACTTAAACTCTCACCAGAAGAAAAAGTTTTTGCATGATGTACGCAGGTATTTCTGGGATGAACCTTTCTTATTTCGTACATGTGCTGATGAGATTATTCGACGGTACGTTCCTGAGGCAAAGATGCTAAGCATAATGGAAGCATGTCAAGCTTCTCCCGTAGGTGGGCACCACAACAGTGCCCGAACAACTAAAAAGATACTTCAATACAGGTACTACTGGCCCACGCTGTATAAGGATACACATGACCTAGTGGTGGGGTGTGACCAATGTCAGAGACAGGAAAATATCTCCAGGCGCCAGGAAATGCCCTTAACGCCTATTCTTGAGGTTGAAATTTTCTATGTTTGGGGCATTGATTTTATGGGGCCATTTGTGAGCTCCTACGGGATGCGGTACATCCTGGTGGCCGTTGACTACGTTTCCAAGTGGGTGGAGGCAGTGGCACTACCGAACAATGAGAGCAAGAGCGTAACACAGTTTCTAAGGCGGAATATTTTTTCCAGATTTGGGACCCCCAGAACTATCATTAGCGATGGGGGAACTCATTTTTGTAATAAAATTTTCTGTGAAACCTTAGCAAAGTATGGAGTCAAACAGCATCGAGTCGTCACTCCTTATCATCCGCAAACCAGTGGCCAGGTCAAAGTATCGAACAAGGAAATCAAAGAGATATTGGCAAAGTCCGTAAATGCTTCTAGGACAGATTGGGCACGAAAGCTTGATGATGCATTGTGGGCTTACCGAACTTCCTACAAAACCCTATTGGTATGTCACCATACCAATTGGTGTTTGGTAAGGCGTGCCACTTACCGGTGGAACTCGAGCATAGGGCTTTGTGGACCCTGAAGAAATTGAACTTGAATTTAGATGAAGCCACCGATTTGAGGTTGGATCAAATAAATTAGTTAGATGAGGTGCGATTGCAAGCATACGATAGCGCTTCTTTGTACGAGGCCAGGATAAAGGCACACCACGATAGACACATAGTCCCATGAAGCTTTAATGTGGGAGACAGGGTTCTGCTGTACAATTCTCGGTTGTGATTATTTCTAGGTAAGTTGAAATCTAGATGGGCCGGCCCATATAAGGTGGTCCAATTCTTCTCCCATGGTACGTTGGAGTTAGAATCAGATAATGGACACAGATTCAAGGTGAATGGACAAAGAGTCCAGCAATATATGGGTGCGCCGTCTGAAGCCACAGTGGTAGAGGTATTACACCTTGATGAAGTCTGAGTAATCAGGGTGCTGCGTCGTGCCACGACGTTAAATCAAGCGCTTCTTGGGAGGCAACCCATGTTTTGTTTACTTTTTTTTTAGTGTTTATATTATATGGTCTGTTTGTCATATTTTATTAGTTTTTATTTTTGTTGTCGCAGAGGCAGGTTGATAAGCTAAAATGGGCATCACAGAGAGTCATGGGGGCTCCTTGCAAGCTAAGCTAGGGCCTGTGGCCCGGCATTACCCATGGCCCGTGCGCTAGCACGAGGCCTGCGAGTGTGTCGGCGCCACAACCTTCCAGGTAAGTACAGATAGGCTGAGTCCTTTGAAACGGACGACCACACGACCCGTGTGACACTACACAGACCGTGAGGCCTTCCGTGAAATGGGACAGTAACCTATCCGTCTGAAATAGGTACAGAAAATGTTAAGTCATGTTGAACGTGAGGCCAGACGGCCCATGTTAGCCTACACGTACCGTGAGGCCTACTGTGAAATGTGGCAGTAACTTCAAAAAAGAGACGTGTAGTTTAAATGGTCCAAGTCCTTTCACACGGGAAGCCTAATGGGTCGTGTCCCGTTAAACAGACAGTTAGGATGACCGTGAAGTAGGACTGAATCTACCCCTTTGCAAGGGTGCAAAATTCGTACAAGTCACATTACACGGAGGGCCAAACGGGTCGTGTGATCTTACATGGACCGTTAGGCCATCCGTGGAGTATGTCAGTGACTCAACCCATGGCCACGATCATTTATGCACCCAAGTCATTTCACACGGATGGGTAAACGGGCCGTGTGTCATCACACGGACCGTCAGGCCATCCGTGGAGTATGTCAGTAACCTACCTCACTGCACAGCTATGATATAAATTAAGTCCTCTCACACGGACGACTAGACGGGCCGTGTCACATTGAACGGTCCGTCTAGGGCACCGTGACGGAGCGGGTTGATGGTTTTGACCGTGTATAACCTACCTCATACTCCACAAATTCATTCTTACACTTTTATCTTTTCTCTCTTGCGATCCGCCCTCTCGAACTCTCAAAGTATAATCAAATCACATCTCGTTCTTTACGGAATACTTGCCCTCTCACGCTCCGTCTCGTACTCCACGTGGTGTAGTCTCTCACTGTGAGCATTATTCTAGTCTAAAACCATCCAATTTCTTCCACATTCAAGTAAGTAACTCATGCTTTTGCCTTTGCTTTTCTCAAAAATTGGGTGTTAATTCGTGTGGAGATTAGGGTGGTGGTTAGGTTAAACCCACCATTGTTGCACCCTTGGTTATCTTGACATATGCATTGTAGATTAGGGTGTCAAGTGTAGATTAGGGGGGGTCGAAATTGAAGTATTTGGGGATATATTTGTTAGGTGAGTAGCTATGGTTTCGATTTGTGAATGTGTGGCCGAAATTGCGGAGTGGCCATTGCACAATTTTGCCCGACGAGTTCAACGGTACGGTTAATGGACCGTGTCATGGTACACGGCTCGTTCAGCTGTCCGTTGAATTTGACCTAACAGCAGGCAACGATGAAGCAGACGAGCCATTGCATAGACCGTTCCATGTCACACGGTCCATGTAAGGCTCCGTCCAGTTGCCCTTCAACAAACTATTACAAGTCTTTCCGGATGGGACAGTACACGGGCCGTTCCATATCACACGACCCGTGCACTGTTCCGTCCAGTTGTCCTGCACTGTGTTTTTTTTTACTTGATTTTTGTTACTGCATGTTTGTTGTGGTCACCTAAATGGGTACCACGTGCAATGTCCCGATGAAAGACCGGGTGACGCCACTCTTAAGGGTCATTGTCACGTAGTACCCTTAGCGAGGAAGTCTGAGTACTCGTCAAGATTTGGTTTGACTGTCGAGCCTCAAAGACTAATGATACTTGTTTTATGCTTTCAGGAACGATGGGTCCCCGAAGACAAACCAGACTTTGTGATTCTCCCACCGAGTCCTCGAGTTCACCAACAGGGAGTATCTCGGGCTCAGAGTCGTCTGAGGGAGTGGTAGCTCAGTTCACTGGAAACATCTCACCCCATTCCCCTCGCATAACTCGGGCCCGGATGACCCAACAGGCGACTCCACTCTCCACTTTAGGGCCACCTCTACTGGAGAGTGAGGAGGGTGATGTTGCGCAACACTTTGAGGATACCGAACACGCAACTGATCCTGATATACCACCACATCCAGATGAAGCTGCGAATGCCGAGCTTCGGGACAGTGATGATGATGCTATTCACTCTACTGTTGCTCGTGCGCCTAATGAGGAGGAGGCCCGGACGACTCTCTTATTCCTCCGCAGCAGGTGGTCCACTTTCGGCAGTAGGGAAATTTATTTGAATGGGCTAACCAAAGGCTCTGGGGGTTTTCAGAGGCGCCTAGTGATCCCAGAGTTGATCATTTTCACCGAGCACCTTGATACTGTCCCAGATATCAAGGCTACATTTGAGTTCCACGAGTTCGGATGGATGACCTAGAGGCCCGGATTCTATGGGCCTGCCCTCATACAGGAATTCTACTCAGCATACGCGGTAGCTCTGTTCACTGTAGCGGGGGGAGGCTCTCGGCGGTTGCAGAGGTACATGGATGGACAAGTGCGACCCCTACCCAGTCTGATTATTCGGGGACAAGAGGTGGACATCTCTGAGGCAACTATCAACCGTTTCTTACATGGCCCAGAGTACGGACCACCAAGGGACTGACTATATGTTGCAAAAGTCCATCAGGTTTCTGAGTCCGCCCTGTTAGCTGACCCTGCCTCCAGAGTTGCCGTTGTCACATGGATCGCCCAACAAATTTTCATGCAGGGTGCTGAGGCTGCTTGGGTAAATGACCCACAGACTCCCATTACGAAAGCCTTCCTAAATTTTTAGGCTAAGTTTTGGTGGTCTGTGGTGCGGGCTCGTTTGCGACCCACTCTCAATGATAACATTCTTCAGTTGTCGCAGGCTTCACTTGTTGCATGCCTCATGGCCCGATATCCCATCAATGCAGGGCGGGTCATCGCTACGGAAATGAGAGACAGGGCCCTCAGTGAACGCTCGGCCATTCCATTTCTGTGCCTTATCAGAGCTCTCTGTCGATGGGCCCAGGTTCCTGTCACCCGATACTTGGACCGGAAGACCTATC
Organism: Solanum aculeatissimum; assembly: GCA_038996855.1. Taxonomy (NCBI): domain Eukaryota; kingdom Viridiplantae; phylum Streptophyta; class Magnoliopsida; order Solanales; family Solanaceae; genus Solanum; species Solanum aculeatissimum. The sequence continues at coordinate 5,935 of JBCEWC010020196.1, forward strand.
CAACAATGGGATTAAATATTGCCTTGATCAAAGATATCAACAACCCCCTCTTCCGGACAAGGACGACGAGCTATGGAGAACCACCAGTGTTTCCACAAGCAGACTCGCTCAGCCCATGGACTTAGAGGGTGTTACGGAAATACCCCCGACAGGTGGTGCATCGGAGCAGGCTGGGGGTTTCTTTTCCCAGGCGGTTGCAGCTCCAGGGTATGTCTATGTACCCTATGAGTTCTTGACCCCGTTGGTGAATGAGCAATGACAGAAACGGGCCATTATGGATCAGATAGTAGAGTGCATGCCATAGGTACTCCAGAATCATGCAGTGTCTATGCGTCCCGAGTGGCGCAAGGAAATCACAGTCCTCCATTCCCAGATTATTGGCTTGGAGACTTACTTCCAGGAGCAACTCAACAATCTGTCGGGGAGGGAGGCCTCCAATATAGCTACCACGGTTGCCGACTTGAAGAATCAGATGGTCGTGCTTATGGCTAAATATAATGCACCCCCGCCACCAACTATTGCTGAGTCCTTCATGGACATCTTTTCAGCCCCTACTCCAGCTCCTTCTTCGGAGGGCTTGTGGGCTTCCCCGCCTCCAGTTCCTGCAGCAGTCCCTACGACACCATCTGAACCTTCCCGCCGAAAAGAGAAGGACAAAAAAGCGGCACCAACGCCATAGCCCATTGGAGGACCCCCAAGAGGCGGAAGCCAAACAATTGCGAAAGGAACTTCGGGCCAATCGGAAAGCGGCTGCAGGAGCAGGAGAGGTTAGCACTGGAGCCCGCCCAAGCTGGAGCGTCAGGAAGTGCGGCTGCCGGTGGACCACACATTGAGGGAGACGACCCCACTAGAGGGTCGCATGCTGATGTACCGGATCAGCCAGGTGCCTAGAGCGTCCCAGGTATGTCCTCGCTTTTTTTATTCTGCTATTAGCTACTTTCTGTACATTGAGGGCAATGCACCATCTTTTTGGAAGGGGTGGGACATTCCTGTCACCTGAGAGTTTTTGTTGGCACGTTGCTTTTCTCTCAGGTGATTTATCTAGTAGAACTAACATGTTTAGGTCGTAATGTGCATAGACATATGGTCTGTAATAGGTTCTGTAATAATCCTAAGTTGGTATGATGATAATCACAAGAATGCATGCCCTAATGACTTTTAATGATCCTTGTGCTAAGGTTATGCATATTGTCTGGCTGATGATTTTGAATGAGCGAGAAAAACACTTTGGTTAGCTGGAAGTTAGTAGCGTAGGATATGTGCCATGTGCGTGTGAGCATATTGTTTGAATCCAATTGGCACACTTGTAAACTAGAACTTGCCTGGTTAGTCCTACTGAAAGGCTCGAATGACTAAGTTAGGAAATGATCTTAGGCCGTTTGTTGTGAAACGTCACTTAGCCTAAATTGACCAACCAAATGAAATTGTCCCTTTGAACCAAAACTTTGAGCCGTAACGAATCATTTCCTTTTCAATCACCCAACTCACCGTGCCCATTCTGATGAAAAACCTGATATTGGCCCTGGTCTTTCCAAAGACATTGTGCACCTCACAATAAGTTAACACCTAAGTTGAGGGTGGCTTTTGTTGGCCCTGGTCCTGTCAAAAAGACACCTTGCACCTCAATATAGGCAAAAATCCTAAGTTGAGGGTGACTATGTTAGGAGAAGCTAGAAATAAAAGGAGAATAGGGATGAAAAAGGAATACGAAAGAGCTAAAAAGGGGGAAGCAAAGCTGAAAAAAATTATAATAATAATAAAATAAATAAATAAATAAATCAAATAAAATTTGGCAATGCTTCCCGAAATATGTGGAGACAAGGGAAAATTAGAACTTGGTAGTGTGAAGTGAGGGCTAAGTCTGAGTAGTGCTTTGGAGAGGCCAAGTTAGTCACTATTGATCCTAAATGTACCACTTCCTAGCCTGAGCCTACGTTACAAGCCACAAAAGTCCTATAGTGATCCTAACAAGGTCGTTCAAGAGCCAAGGTGGTGAAAATAAGGGCAAGCCTATGGGCAATACTTGTGTGTTAACTGAAAATCTGTTGTGAGCGTGAGTGCCTACATTCCAGTCTCTATTTTGCAAACATATACTGTGTGTGAGACTTCCTTGTGGTGAGGGCACCATCCATACACGCTCTTGATGTTTACCTGGCTAACCATTGTGAATTTTGAGTATGAAAAGATCAGCTGGACATGGTGTGATGATTAGTTAGAGTCGTGTAAGTCCGTTAGGGTGTATGTGCATGTGAAAGTGAGGTGTGAAATGTGATTCTGACTAACGGAGGGATTGTTGCATGTTACCTATTGGGAGTTTATGTTTGTGTGTTATTGCTTGAGGATAAGCAAGGATTTTAAGTTGAGGGTGTTGATGAGTCGTGAAAACGCTCATCATTTGACGCTTTTATAGTGAAATCTTTGCAAGTTCTTAAGCAAATTATTTGCGTTTAATGTTTTGTGTAGTGCATTTTCAGGAAAATCAGGCAAGGCACGAACACCGTGGATACATGAAGGAAAAGGCCAAAAAAACTGGGCAAACTGTGGTCTCAAACGGTCAGAACTCACGGACCGTGTGACCTTTAACGGGCCGTGAAACTGGCCGTGAGAGGTGACAGAGAGTGGCTGAAGCTGAATGAGGTGAAAATGATATAAGTCTGGTCACACGGAAGGAGTGACGACCCGTGTAACCTTTAACGGGCCGTGTACCTACTCGTTAAACATGACAGAATGTTGGCTTTGGAAGTGTCAAGGATTTGAGGCTAAGTGGAAGTGAACGGATCGTGTGACGAGTCGTTGGAAGACTGACGGACCATTTCATGCACCGTTAAACATCACAGAATCAAGACCAAAGTGTACACGTGAGAAATATCCTAAGGCAAGTCAGACGGACGGTTGCACGGACCGTGTACACACGGTCCGTTACTGATGGTCGTGAAATGAGGAAGTGAGCTAGTTGATGAACGGTTAAAGCCCAGGAGCTAAGTAGATCCAGACGAAAGGTGACACGGACCGTTGAACATTAAACGGTCCATGTAGTTGTTGGTTTAGCGTGCCGACACCCGATTTTTCTATTTTATTTAGAATTTGTTTTAAATCATATAAATACATTTTTATTAGGTCATTTTGGTTATGTTACGACTGCTAGGGAACAAACAAGGTGATTTTAGCTTGAGATATTACTTTTGCACACTTTTTACTACGTTTGATTCGTTGAGTTGCAATTACAAGTTGTGATTCTGTTGATCTTTCAATCGTAAGTATAAATCATATTCTCTTAATCTTGTTTTAATCCGGATTCTTCAAGCATGCTAGGCTAAACCCGCAACTAGGGTTGTGGGGACCATGATTACCGAAGAAAATAGGCATATTTAGGGCTAACGTTGGAAGTGATCACCATATACACCACAAGATATCTTCAATTGAATTTAAACCTTAATGAATCGACGCATTCAGGTAACCCTGTATTCACTGTTTGTCCGGAAGGGAGGTAGTGATTAGGAAAAGAGTCTTGGGGTAGAATTCGGGGTTTTTAACCTAGTCTAAGTACTCGAGACCGGAAGGTGAGAGTATCCTGGAGTGAAAAGTAAGTTAATATAAGTAAAACGTTCTGAGTCTGGAAGGTAAGGGACGATATACACCTAAGAAGGACTGGAAGGTGAATTGCGTGTTAACTAGTTACTTACTCTGTATATGAGATTGCAGTCACAAAAGCCCTAAGTTTGATTATTTAAATTGGTGTCATGGGAACCACAAATCTAGTCTAGTAAGTCATTATTAAATTCCACTAGTCATAGTAGATAGAGATTAGTAGATTACTGTTGTTACTTAGTTTAAACCTTATTACAAAAATTCCCAATTTCATTTTGCATTGTTATTTTGGAAATGAGAATTGCACGCGAGACGAAGTACTTCTAGCTGTATTTTCACGCTATTCCCTGTGGGATCGACCCCAACTCTAGTTGGGTTCTATATTTGGTCAACGACCGCTTTGCACTTCAATTGAGGTGTGAATTTGGGCGTATCAATAGGGTTCTGTTGTTTGCCTCCTTAAATGATTTTCGGCAATCTTCACTTCATGAGCTAGCTTTTCAAGTTGAGTTAAGCCTAAGGTGCATTTCTTCGCAAGGTTTACCTCCGTCATTGTCTTCCTTCTGAGTTTCCTTAAGCACTATCCTCTGAAAGATTCATCAGTAATCTACAAGTCCTTTAATAGATTGAGACAAGAATGAGATCCTAAGACCCGTTTGGCCATGTGAGATAAAATCGTGTTTTGAAATTATGATATGAAATCATATGAGATGAAGTTGAAGTTTTATTTAGACATGCAATTTGAATTTTTAAGTTGTATTTTTCGCTCATAAACATAAAAACTCCATAAGTTGTGAAAACTATCAAAATTGTCCCAATTCTTTCTACAATCTTACCTGATAAGTATAAGTTCTTACAACAACAACAACAACTTACCCAGGAAATAAAACGTTCATAACAGAAGTGAAAGTTAATAACAAAAGTATGGTACACTATCACAAAGCTATTCTAAAAAAAAGTTAAACATTTTTAATTGAACTTTAGTTCAAATAAAAAAGTAAAATTGAACATGAGTTATAGTGTGCTACTCTTTAATATAATCCTTCCACATAGTACAATACTTTGAGCCATTTGTAGATGAACGTCATTAGTAGTTGTATCATTATGTTCATATTCCATGAATATTTCATCTTTCTTTTGGTATTCAGGAAAAAATTATGTAGATAAAAATGATGGTTTTCTTTTACAAAATATAAACTTGTGGGTCAATTCGTGTAATAGAAAAATGTGTAATCATGATATGAATTCCCAAATCAAGTTTTTTGTTTTCTAGAGAATTTGAGATTTCATCTCATGTCCAAACATTGATTTCATATCCTGATTTCAAATCACAAGATGAAATGACAAGTCCAAATGCCTACCAAGTATATGTGAAACTTTATAGAGTTGAATTGAGAGAATATTATTTCATTTTGAATTGAATTGAAGATTGTTACAAACTAAAAACTTAGGGGAGAAGGCTATGAGCTCATCTCCTATATATGTAGTGTTAATCCACTAGCTCTAACTAATTACAGTT
>JBCEWC010020197.1:0-11040 GCA_038996855.1 Solanum aculeatissimum
GAAAATAGGCCCCTTACCTTCGATTATAGCTCAAAGTCCATGCATAACATGTCATGTATGATATGAATATTGAATGCATATATTAGGCCATAACAAGAATTTAGCCAATCTTGGTTCATTGGTACACTTATTCTCCTAACATCATAATAATTGTCATAGCATATACATATAACTCGTGAGATCTTATATGTCTTTTGAATAAGTTTGAAATCTTAACTCAACATTTAGGATGATGACTTAACTCTGAAAATTTTCATAAGGAGCTTAAGATTCTTCACATAATTCTTATACTTAGTTACTTGCTAATTAGTAAAAGAAGGTATTTAAAAAAAATCCAGTGGCTTAGTAGCTTAAATAGGAGTATTATATTTGAGATTATTGGAAATCAACGTGTTGCTTTTTAAGTTCTTCAAATATAGTATTAGCGACGAAGGAGGACTGATTATGACTACTACATTCCCCTCGTAATCTGCCTGTATTTTTAGTGACACCATAGCAAGAAGAGTAACACCTCAAACACATAGACAGGTAGTCAAAAAACTGATAAATTGATATATAGATATCAAATATCCATTTTAAGCGAACGAATGAAATATCAACCTACTATCATCATGAAAATAATTCAGTTGCGATCCCAATGCCGTTTACAAAAGGTCTTTCTAGAAATAGAATAGTAAAATTCTCATTTGATGTTTTGGAAATTTCTCAGATTATGTGCTAAAAGGAGGGACGAAGCTTAGCCTTAACAGACCTTCCCAACGGACGTCCAAATGCCTGAAGTTTTTTCATAAAAGTTGTTCCTTACATCCTAAGCGTTGCAACCACAATATATATGTATCTTGTACACACCTATAAACAATTCATAATTGAGCATAAATTTGAAAATTTGCCACATAGCCTTAATCCGATGAAACGTCTATAAAACTTCATAGAAATGATAATAAAACGTTACTAAAAAATAGGAAAAAGTGACAGACTGCGTCACTTTTTTTGTCAAAATTGTCGAAAAAGCGACGCAGTCCATTCCATTTCTTTTTTGGTCAACGCTTTAAAAAAGTGATAGACTGGGTCGCTTATTTGCGATGCAGTCCGCCACCCCTTATTTTAATTTTTTATAATTTAATAAATAGCGACAGACTATGTCTCAATAATTTAAATTAATTTTAAATAATTAAAATTGGCAATGGACGGCGTTACAATTCGGTAAAATATTATAATTTGTTTTAAAAAAAAAATGATGGACATAGGTCTCTATCCGTTGTTTTTTTGGAAAATTTATTTAAATTTTTGTAAAAAAGCGACATACATAGGGTCCTTGTTTGTCACTTTTCTAGAAATTTTATAAAAAAATTCAAAAAAGTAACGGACTTTAGAACCCTATCCGTCACTTTTTCTGTAATTGTTTTGACAGCTGAAACCTACAGTTTTTGTTGCCCACCTGCAATTAAAAAACCAATTTAATTTCTTTCAATACAACTAATCCAACACAATCAACAATAATTATAACATATAATATACGTAATAACAACCACAATTAAACATTAACAACAAATAAAATCCATAATTTAAAATGTTTTAAATTGTTTCAAAGTTTATCAACACATTCCATATTGTCTAAAATTGAAATAAAAGGGAACCTAAGGATTATTTTCAACAGATTCTTCACTCTCATCAGATTCATTGAGAGTGGAAGGATGCGGAGAAGGCTGATGGGCGAGGTTGAGCACTTGTTCTCTGATTTGTGTAACTTCTTCACTCACAAACCTTTGCTCCTCAAACCTCCTGGCCTCAGATGCTGCCAATGCACTTATAAGTTTTGCTATTTTCTGAGACATGGCAACCAACTAAACCCGTTCAAGGGACTTAGCCTGACTCAATGATTCAATACTTTCTAAACCTGATTGGAGTCATCGTATGTCATTCCTAGAGCCCATCCCATAGATACGACCATTGTGGCTCCCGCCAACTACCTTTTCCGTCTAAATTTGTGTGAATTGTTCAAGCGTAAGTTGGACATCATCTCCAAGCTTGTGAATGTACCGCTTGTAGACTTTCTGCGTATTATAAAATAATTCAGAGTTAGAATCACTACTTAAGAAGCTTATGTAGGCTCGTTCGATCCTTTCTTCCACCTATACATCTGGCTCGACTCATCATCCTTCTTTCTGACATGAGTCTTCAAGAAAACCTCATGACAAAATGGAACACCTCTCACTTCTTTCTCCTTTAAATAATTAATAATATAATTAGTGAAATAATATTTAATCAAATAATGTATTTAAGATTATGACTTTAAGCTTTAAATTTAAAAATCTTACCATATCCCTCTAAATAGTCCCAATACTCTTTGCACCTCCGATGTGTAACGAGCCACCCTTCAGACTGCCTCTAGGATTTTTGGCTTGCTCAGACAAAGCGTTGAATTCGTCAAATCCCAATGATGCAACACTTTCTATAAGTGAGGTTTCAACCAACTTGAAGATCTTCCATCATCCTGAGCTTTCTTGAGCCAACTAGATAGTGTGGCGCTCACTTTTCTCACAAAGGGGTCGTAATGACCATATTGTACTTTTTCTCCCAAGTACATAATGTCTGGACAAATAAAAAGAAAAGTGTTAAAGAATTAGTTAGATAAAGTATACTATAAATATTAAACTTAACTAAAAATAAACATGTAAACATATATACCTTAAACTCATTAAACATTGCCTAACAAATTCTATTTGCAATCTCTCCCCAAGAGTGATAGGGCTTATTAAATAGACTCCTAACACTCTCCTCTAGGGCCTTGGTATCATCCTTCGATGGATGCCACCTGAAAAACATATAATAAACATATTAGTTCATGACTATTTTAGTAATGTAGCAAAAAATAAATAAATAAAAGAACAAATTTATGAAGCTCCATCGGGCTCTATCATAACTCTTCCAATCCTGTCATGCTCACCAGGAGCTAATTGAGTGACATCCTGTGCTACCTCAGGTATAGCAGCAGAATCAGGTGAAGTTGGCGCCAAAGGATGCACATAATGCTGAGTCAATAGAAGAGTGACAACCTCAACACTAGAATCTCTAAGTCTCAGGGATGATAGATGAGGAGACTGAGATGTGGGAGACTAAACATAGGGAGATAGAGTACTCAAAGATGATAATTTGTGGGGTCATGGAATAGTCACTGTGGGTAACGGGGTGGTCTGGTCATAAAAAGTGAACCTGGGCTATGACAAATAAAAAGCGCCACGTGGTATTTAAAACTAACTATGGTAAGTCAAAGGATCCATAGTACCAAATGGCACAACATGAATGGTAGGAGTAGTAGCTATACAGTGTTGGAGATCCGGGGCAGAGAAAATATGTCTTGGGATATCCTTAGGATCAATAGGTGTCCTACTAGACTTTTTCTTCTTGCTCCTACTAGAACTGCTTACCCCAAGATAATCTCTAGGTCTATCAACATCACCACCAAATGACATCTGTATGTAAAGTAATAATATGACATAAGAAAATTTAAATAAATTTAATGTTAGCACAATAAATAATGTACATAGTAGTTATAATGTATTACTCTACTCCTCCTAGCTTGTTTCATTTTCATCATCCTCCAATTCCTCCTCCTCATTTGTTTCATATTCATTATCCTCCCATTCCTCCTCCTCAAATGATTTATATTTCTTATTTACTTCTTCCTCAACATTTGGCATTACAAGTTTATCATCAGAAACCACTTCTAGTATGTGCTAAGGATGTTCTAGTGTGGTTTCCAACTCAACATCAACTTGTTGTTGAACAAATACAACATCATTTTGGTACACTACATATAATATATTCTCAATTTCTATTCTTCCCAAAGGCTTTGTCTTAATAATAACGTATCAATCAGCCTTATCTCTACACAATAGATATGGAGCATAATAGTCTTGCTTAGCATTTTAGGTAATGATAAAAGGATCATAACTTGCATAGTGTTTTGTATGTTTAACTTCAATTATGTTATGTTGCTGGTCCACCCTTGCGCCTCTTTGTGATGGATCAAACAACTTACATCAAAATAGTCCTATCTTTTTCTTAGTCCAGCCTGAATATCTTAGTTCGATAATCTCTTGAATGACACAAAAATATTCAATAGTATGGCCATTACCATCGACATCACCTAGAACACACACACCACTGTTATTGGTTTTCTTATACATAGAAACTTTCTCAGTTTGAAACTTAAAACCATTCATACAAAACTTATGGAGTGTATGAATTTGATAACCAGGCCTGAGTGCGATCTCTCTCACAAATGGTGAATGTTCGACATTTGAGTATTCATCATAAACCTATAGATTATATTCATGGTAATACAATTAGGTGTAAATGAATACATTATACTTATCGATTCAATATGCTTAAACTTTCACACTTACATAACTCTTTAACCATGTTGAAAACCTTGTATAATTATCAAAATGCTTCCATGCTTCTAGGATCCAATCTAATATTTCTAGGCTCTCTAGCAAAGTTGGGATATACATTATCAAAATACTTTCATGTTTCCCCATCAGATGGACGAGACCACACACTCGGTGGCATTCTATATTCACGATGTCATCTCTATGTGGGGCAAACCGCATCGATGCATACAACCTCTTCGGTCTATAAATAAGAGTTAAATAATACATCACCTTAATTGGAATCATCTTTTCAGATGGAGTCCTCTTATAACGGGCATGATCACAAAACTTATAATTTTTCAATTCACTATCATCCTTGTAGTATAACATGCAACCATTAACACAACAATCAATTCTATCATGTGACAATCCTAATTTGGAAACTAATTACTTTTCTTGATATCAGTTCTTGGGTATGTTAAACTTAGAATTAACTAACTAACCCAAGAGATCAACCATTGAGTCCATAGTCGCATGAGGAATATTCCAATCCGATTTAATATTCATTATCTAATGATAACATACAAAACAGAATGTGGACTTCCTTCATATAATGGACAACTTGCCTTCTCTAATTATTCATAGAAGCGTCTTGCTTCTTCATTAGGTGGCTCATTAAAATATTGTTCAGGTACCATCCTACCATAACTTCAAAAATATCATTAATCATTTTATGAACTCTATCATGTTGAAATATATCATGTTGATCCTTATCAAGTTCAATTCTAATTTGACAATGTGGTAAAAATATATTATATTCATTCACGGGCATCAAATTATAAAATACACCATTCAGTCCATCTATTTCTCCATGATCTACCTATACAAAATATATATGCTTAAATCCCTTATGATATAAATACACTATAATTGTATCTAGACTAAAACATTTAAGGAACTTACATGCCCTGCAAGGATATCTAACCAATTCATTTATCTTATAAATATCAAGTGTTAGTGCATGGTCAATGAAACTTCTAACACCGTTAATAAATGTATCTTTCAATCTAACATCATTTTCATAATACATGTTATACATCCACAAATGATGATCCATCTATAAAAAATATTCAAGTATAATTAAAGTTCAACAATTTAATGTTAAAAATCCTAAAGTTCAAGTTAAATCTAAAATCGAAATTCAAGTTAAAAAGTCCTAAAATTCAATTTAACAAGTATATAAAGTTTAAGTTCTGAATTTTATTAAACTTAAAGTTCACAAATACTTAAAATTTATATAATTTATATCCTAAAATATAATAATTCAATTATTCTAGAGTGCAAAAGTTGAATTTTTCTAAGTTAAATTGCAAACTTTCAAATTTTAAGTATAATTAAAGTTCAACAATTTGATGTTGATAAATTATACATACGTGAACTAATTTCTAAGTACTTAATTAATTCAAAGATCCTAAATTTCAAGTTAATTCTAAAATCTAAATTCAAGTTAAAAATCAATGTCCTCAAGTTCAATTTAACAAGTATATAAAGTTTAAGTTCTAAATTCTATTCAACTTAAAGTTCACAACTACTTAAAATTTAATTTATATCCTAAAATATCATAATTCAACTTTTGTAGAGTGCAAAAGTTAATTTGTTTAAGTAAAATTTACAAACTAATTTCTAAGTACTTAATTAAAAAATTCAGCCTAAAGTTCAAGTTATTTCTAATATCTAAATTCAAAGTTCAACTAATATAGTTCAACACAACACATTCTTAACAAATTAATAACATTCTAACTTCAATTACAACACATTGTAATTTCTATTTTTAAAAAAATCCAACTAAAATCAACTTAAATATCCGTTCTAAAGTTGGACTTCTAAATTCATGAAGTTTAAATTTCAACTAATTAATTATGATTAAGTTGAAGAACAAAAAAAACACAATTCAAATATTCAAGTTCAAAGTTATAATTAGTTCTTTGTAATTATCTTGTAGGTCAATTACGTGTTTTTGCTGTGTTTCTGTTTTGTATAGTTACCTCGAACCTATTGGGGCTGTTGGGATGGTTGTAAGGCATTTTAATTGAGAATTGTGTAAGTTTGCAAGTTAGTGAGAAGTTAGAACTACCAAAATGAGATTTCTGTCAAAATCATAGTAAATAACCTTAGAACAAAATTTTGACAGTTTGATTAGTTCTAAAATGGATGATTTGTGCTAGGAGGGTGGTTGGTTCAAGGACAGAGAGTTTCAAGTTGATTTTGAGCAAAAAATTACAAAATGAGTTCAATTGGAAGTTAAAAGTGCGTTTCGGTTAAAACCCAGCTAAATGCACTCAAAACGTAAATTCGATAGCGTGGTCAGCTTTGAAATATTGAAAATAGTCCAAAATGACCCTTCTCTAGTTTTTGAGGTCATCCGATTGTAATTTGACCCCCTCAGTTCTTTTTAGCTAATTTCACAAGAAGAAGTTGGGTATTCATTTTTCTGTCGAAGGCTCCGTTGGAAATTCTGACTGCATTGTTGTATACAAAACATTTAAATCTGAGTTGTTTCACTATTCAGTTGCATAAATCGTACATTAGGAGCCCTAGAGAAGTCTTGGGAATGTCTGGTGCAACACTAATAATTTTACCCTCATTCATGGAATCTGGTTCGCATTCGCGAAGAGGGGAAATTCCCCAGAGCGCCGTATTTGCGAGACCTAGTTCGCATTCGTGGGACCTTGTTTGCGTTCGCGGAGGCCTTTGATGTGTCCTATATATATCTCACCTTTCATGAATCAACCATTTTAACAATGTTCCTCAAGTCGTAAAAAGCTCATTTCAAGTCCAATTTTGGAGAATTGCAAGGAACATCGTGGTGAAGTTTGTTTCGGGTTTTGGTGCGTGATTCGAGGTAAAATTTTCTTTTTAGCTGCTGTAGTTCTCAAAATTGTGTAAAACTTTCTACGTTGATTTTGTAATCAAATCATAATGGAATTGAACAAAATTTGAGCCTAAACTGTTCGACGTTCTGAGGGTAACACTGTGATATGCTGGGTGTTGGCTATAATTTTCCAATTTTTGAGAATTTGGATCAAGTAAGTTTTGAGAATAATGTTTCTCAATAAAGTTTTTAGCTTCATTTCTGGGTGTTTTCTTAGTCCTCTGGGGCCCATTTGGGGCCGAATTTTTGGCTATAGATTCAAGTTTTCATGGGGAATATTTTTGGGTTTTTATTTGGGATTTCGGGCATAGAGCCTATTTTCCCATTTTAGGCCCTTTTTTTCCCAATTTAACCCATTTCTCAAGATTGTGTAACTGATTTGACTAAGTTAATAGGGTGAATTGTATCTTTAATAGTTGAGCAACATCGGGAGGCCTTTTGGAGAGGGAAGCTCGAATAGAGTGATTTAGATTTCGAGGCATTGATGGCTAGGTAGGATAGGCTTTTCCCTGCCCCTAGACTGGGTGTAATTATATACATGTTGAATTGAGATGGATGCTATATGTTGTACCCTATATGCGTGATATGTTTTACGGTAGACCGTTACCCCATGTTATTCGTTGTGAATGATGTAAATTTGATATGTTTAGATGCTACTTAGTACAAGAAGCCTAATAAAGGTTGTATATGGGCAGATAACATGAGACAGGTACATATTCTGACCTGTACTCATGTCTGTGAAAACATGCTACCAATATTTCTAAGACATGTTGACTGTGAGATTATTTATTGAGTTCTGAACGTACTGTGACTTGTTTTGAGCTAGATGTGCACCCATTGGGCCTAGTTGTTATGAAAACTTCTTATGTCACTGTTGTTATCAAGTTATACCTTTGTCACCTATGATGGGATGGGTTCTACATGATTAGACTTGCTTTTATATTGATCATTATGATATACGCCTTGTGCACTATTGTTAGCTGTTGAGTTTTTGGTTTCATGTATTTTATATAGCGGTACTTAGGGATACCTATATTGAGAGTGTTATTGCCTACGTTGTCTTTGGGCATGATATTACTTTAGAATTTTTGGATCAAGATATACTAGTTGAGTGAGTGTGATATCTTATCCTAGATGGCATTCCCCGTCATCATTTGAGCTATGGTTGCCATATCCGTAGAGATCAGGTCTTAAGGTTACTCTCCCTATAGATTTGTGACCCGATGGTCATGACTGAGATCCCTGGTGGCAGATGCAGATTCTGAGGACTAAGCATCGGTTGAGTTTTGGGTTGGGGACCCCGCTGATTTCATTTCTAAGGTGAGGCCCCATGATTGATATTTTGAGTTGAGACACATTGTTTATGCGAGGGAAATTCTTTCTCTCGAGTGGGATATGTCCAACTATTTCACATGTATATTTTGGATCGAGTGCCACGTGCAGGCACATGGTCGAGGACCTTGTTGTTATGTGATTGATTACCCATGGATCCACACAACTATTCATACCTATATTGTGCGTGGGTGTACCTTCTGGGCTTATAGGGGCTCAGGGGGCATTCAGGCTTAGATATTATGGTCTGACACCCACGTTCAACTGACCCTTGTTCGGAGGATGTGCAGAGTTGAGCTCTATGATGGTTATATGGGTTTTGTGATGTTTTATAGGGTTCTATGGGATTTTGTGATGATTTTTCAGTTCTTTATTGTGCGTGAGTGTACCTCCTGAGTTTATGGGGCGTGGGTGGAGTACAAGCATAGTTATTAGGGCCTTACATCCGCGTATGACACTAAGTTTGGTTCAGGTAGAGATTATGGGATTGATATGTGGGACAACAACTTTTATCTTCTTTTGAGCTTCATATTGTATATTATTCCACCCGATCAGCCAATGATGCCTACTTGGTGCCTTTTTCTATTACTTACCCCTATTTTTGCATCTTCCTATAGTGTAGGTCTAGGTTCTAGTCAGGGGCACTGATTTCAGGGGATCAGGGAGTATAGGAGACTTCTTTTGGCAAGCACCAACAACTCTAACACCGTTACAATCTCCTTCTTTTTATGACCATCTTTTGCTTTCAAAATCTAGCCTTGTACTATAGCATTATGTATTTGTAGGACACTCTCGGGTTGTGTATATATATATATATATGTGTGTGTGTGTAATGATCCAAAAAATTTTGAATTTCATAATGGTTTATCAAGGTTAGTGTTAAACTGGTTATGGTTGAATTTTTGTATTCATGGGTTGTATTTAAGGGCCGGATTCAAAACGGATCGTTTGGTGAGGTTGTAAGGCCGGTTGGGAAGTAAAATTTGAAAGATCATAACTTTTGGTACGGGTTGAACCGTGTGGTATGCTTTATATCAAATTGAAGCTCTTTAAGTTATCTTCGTAACACAACTATTTTTACTCAATTTGGAGTTCGTATGGAAAGGTTATGGCCATAACAGTGGGACTGCCCGTAATTGGAAGGACGCTGAGAACAAGGTTCTGGAACTAGGCTAAGGGCTGGATCACGGACCATTTGGTGGTCCACGGTCCGTGGGTGTGCTCTTGGGGTGGTCCAGTGAGCTCCTGGAGGCCAGGGTCCCAGCCATGGACAAAGTAAAGTCCCACGGGCCACCGTACAGTTCGTGTGACCCTTTACGGGCCGTGAGGGGTCCCGTGGAGTGAGGCAGAATGTTGGCCAAGGTTCGGGGCTGGACTCCGGACCAAGTGATGCTCCATGGACCAGTACACGGTCCGTGTGCAGCTACAATATCCATGAGACCCCTCGTGGAGTGATCCATAAAGTCCCCGAGAGTTCAAGCCGAAGTCGAGGCCAAGTGTTGCCTCACGAGCAGGTACACGGCCCGTGGGCATGTAAACGGGCTCTGTAGCCCTTTCGTGAGACCCTTTTTTAGTGAACTAGTCCACTTTATTAATGGTTAATTCGTAATTTAATTAGATCCTATGCCCCTTTTAGGCCTTCTAAAGTCTCCTAAACCCCCTAAATCTAACCCTAAACCCTTTTCATCCATTCTAACACTCCTAAAGTCTCTCCAAAATTCTCTCAATTCTCTTGACCTCCATTGATGAAAACTTGAAGAAATTTGGAGAAATTCATATTTCTTGCAATTCCATCCAATTCTCTTGGTTAAACTCAAGGTATGTGTGTTTGATTCATGGATTCCCTTTCATCCATGGAGACCCAAGAACCCTCCTCTTTAAATTATGATTTTAAATATTCTTTTATGTTAGGTTCTTTAAATTTTAAAGTATTTAATTGAATTGGATTGCGGGTTGTAGAAATTAGGTGATTTAAAGTTGAATTACGTTTAAATTCTATGAAGTTTCAATGGCTTTGATAAAGATTAAGTTATGCATGTCCCCTTTGCTCTTGAACTATGCATGGGTAGTATTTAAATGTTGTTTTGAAGGTTGATTTAACATGAATATCTTATGAACTACTCTTGATTTGAATGTAAAGTATGAATTCTAGTATCCATGTTATTCCCATTGTTCCTCATGGCATTTGTATGCATGATCATGGATTTTCATAAAGGTTTTGATGTGGGTTAAGTCCCAAACATGTTTATGACTATGATTTTGATTAAGTATGGGTTATGACTAAGTTTTGTTCACACTAAGTCTATGATATGGCTCTTTGAGTAACATGGGTGTTTACACTAATATGATATGACAAGTATGGAGCTACTCTTATGCATAAAGTTTGACATGAAAGTTTGT
>JBCEWC010020198.1:0-11039 GCA_038996855.1 Solanum aculeatissimum
TAAACAATTGTTCTATAATAAATACTATATCTAAACTCATGGTTAATATTATATATTCCATGGTTAATAGTATATATCCCAACAATCTCCCACTTAGACTTTTAACCATCACAGTTATTATATTATATCTAAATACATGGTTAATAGTATATACCCTAACAATCTCCACTAAGATATTCAATCCTAGAAATTGTTAGAATACTATGTCTAAATCCATGATTAATAGTATATACCCTAACAACTAGCCTATTAATCAGCTATCCTAATACACGCCCTCTAGAGAAGTGATCATTGATTTATAAAAAAAAAATTATTTATAAATCATCAAGTAAATTGGATAACATTTTCATGTGTTATCCAATTTGTACTTAGTTCACCAATATTTTGGAGGTTTCTCCTATCTTTTATTTGTGGAAACTGTTCAGTGGAATCTTAATGGAGACAGGCCATGTGTTATTTGTCTGATGAAATTATAAAGCCTTCCAGCAAATTGATTGGAAGATTAGAGGTTGTATTCGGTATGCGAGATAAGGTGAGATATTTTAAAATTAGGTTTAAAATAAATTTATATCATTTATTAAATGTAGTATAAATAAATATGATCGTTATGGATTCAATTGATAACTATAATTTTTAATTTTATCTATGCACAAGTAAGTATTTTAATTATAAAAAATGTGATTAACTAGACACATTCGTCTTACATGGTAATGTTGTGTCCTACGTGTATTGATTGTGTCACGTAGAACATGTGTGTCTACCTGTATTTAATTTTATATGAGTTTAAGTGTTTACTTGTGCACACTCAAGGTCAGAGTGCATAGATATCAACTGAAGCCAAGTTAAAGAATGTATTTATGTATTTCACTTACATTTTACTTCGAAATTAATCTTGAGACATTCCACCTTGTTCATTCAACTTGAAATAATTTTATTCCGATCTCTTAGATGGGATAAATTAATCTAAGAATTATATCTCACGACTATAATCAAGGATAAGTTATTTCCCATACTATTAATATTCTATCATAATAAAATAACATATATACCACATCGATCTTAGTAGAATGATTGAGATTCATCTGTCCTTAATCAAATGTCTCATATTCGAGTTTTATAAAACAAAAAAATATATATATGAGACTATCACCCTCAGAAATGACTCTGCAATGTTTCACAAATTCAAATTTAATTACCTCTATATAAATATCAAGTAATGAATGAATTATTTTTTACAAAAATAAAATTAGTCAAATTCACAATATGAATATCAAACACTAAATAAAAATTTTAAAATATTATATTTTTTTTCTCGTATAAATATTTTTTACATCGTCAATACGTAAGATCCTAAAACCAATGTCGACAATTGCCTGCTAAAAACAAGGCCACACCCACGCTTGCAGGAAGTAGCCAACCATTTGCAATTACAGCCTTTCAAATTCATCAACAAAATGAACAACTTGTCTGCCACAAACTTTGAGTGGAAAAAATAAAATAATTAAAACTATTAAAAGATTTAATTTATTGATGAAAATATGGTTATATATAAATGAGTATAATTATTTTTATGTTGTTTTATTCCATTGGTAGTCAATGTAGTGTATTTCTCGAGCAGAAGAATCTTCCAAGACTTTAAATTGATCGCGAGGAATAACTTCTCTTAGTCTTTCTTTCTTTTTTGGTGATTATTTTGATACATCATATTTGTTTTTCGATAATATCGATAGTAGTAATATTATTTTTATAGTTTCTTGTATGTCTTACGATCTGTGTTGCTACGTGTGTGTTGTTTCTTGTGTTTTGATTATCATATTATTTGAAGTTTTTATTTTTTAATTGTACGTAATATTTTTTTAATTATCCATTTGTATGATTATAAATAACTTGTTGCATTAAGAATGAACGGATAATGTTAAAGTTACGTTGATTCTAACTATAGAAATGTGTTTTAGGACAGATAAGAAATAAAAGTGTGTATTTTTTGAAAGAGGGTATGATCCGAAAATTTCCTCTCTCCCCGATTCCAATAAACAAGACAAGATCATCACATCCCTTAGTATTAATAATGAACTTTATTTATTTCGTAACCAATGAAGAGTCTATTTGAATTGATTTTTGACTTTTGATTTGTTTTTATCATTTTAGTTTAAAATTATATACTTATAGACATATTTTTTAATTTATTCAAACAATCGAAAAATACTCTTATTCTCATGGCCTGGTCTGGTCAGTACCCAGCCAGGTCTCTTTTGTTCCAACGAATTTGAATTTGTTTAAAAATTAGTTTGACTTTAAAACGTTTAAAATAAATCCATCCAAACAGGCTTGGTACATTTGTCAAATCCAACTTATGGTCTTTAGTTAATAAAGTTGGGTATTAATTATTTTTTGGTGAATTAGTAATTATTTTTTATTATTAATTAAATATTTTAAATTCAAATTTTAAATTCAAATTTTAAATATAAAATTATCTTTAACAATAGGTATTCTATTTTCTCATATTTTTTAATACAATTCTAAACTAATGAAATTTTAAAATGAATATCGAACATCGAATATCAGCTCGAAAACGAAAAGTCATGTCTAGATCTAGTCAAAATAATTAACTAATGAATTGAACACGCAAGAGACATCTATTTGTCACACATCGTAAGAGATATGATTCTCTTCAGAAAGATATGTGGGGTATGTATGCTACACACAAATAAATTAAAGATTATTTTTAATTAAAAAAATTATTAGCAAAAATCAAATTGATCAATAAATTGAATCAAAAAAATATTATTGATTTTATTGTTATTAGGTTATTAGGCTAACAAATTTTTAATAATT
The DNA here is from genome assembly GCA_038996855.1 of Solanum aculeatissimum. Classification (NCBI taxonomy): domain Eukaryota; kingdom Viridiplantae; phylum Streptophyta; class Magnoliopsida; order Solanales; family Solanaceae; genus Solanum; species Solanum aculeatissimum. The sequence goes on from JBCEWC010020198.1 coordinate 2,836, forward strand.
TTACAAAAAAAATTATTGGGTTATCAGTTCTGTTTTAGTTTTTAGTATTGAGTTATTGGGTAAATCGATAACCTATTAAGACTACAATAGTTTACTAATTTATCCCTTTATAAATATTAAATATTAATAATTTAACGTCACTTGATACTAAATCAATACTCGTAAGTTATGTATTTGTTTGGTTTTCAACGTATAACCCTTCTATTGGAAAGTAAATTAGAATATGAGATGAAATATTGCATATTATTAAGTTTAAATGTTCAATTGATTTATTTATTTTACTATATCTCATCGTAAAACGTTAAATTGTTAGAGAAGTTATATATTTATTTTATGAGTATTTTTTTATTGGATAAAAAAAATATAACTGTTAAGGACCAAAAATTGATAAATCGAAAAATGATACTTATTGATTTGTTATTGGTTTAACATATTTAAAAACCGAAAATCGATAAACCAAATTGATAATACATAAAATTGAATCGAACTGGTCGATGTATACCCCTATATGCATGCATTATTACTTGCACATTTAAATTATTAATAGTTGTATTTATTTTTTAAAAAAATCACTTCCTTTTATTATCTTTCGGTCTAAAATTACCTCTCCTCAAAGTTTATAATTTTTAACCTCTCACGCGTTGCTACTTTGCACATGTATAAATAGGCTCAGTTTCGCTTTGTGCATCTTATCCACGATGAAGGTTCGTTGTTCTCATCTTGCCTGACAAGTTTTCGTTCTTGATCTTGTTTCTTTTAATGCGCCCTCACACTTTTGCTATCATCATCTTCTGAACGCTTGAATTTTTTCCTACTCAATATTTCATTTCGTACAACATAGTCGGTCCAACAATCACTCTATAAAATGAGGTTACACTCTCTTATCATATCAAATACCTAACATGAGCCTTCATTTCATTCTCCCCGCTCCAATTGATGTAAGACTTCCTCTTCGATCTCTCCATTCTCAGAATATTATAGACACAAGATGATCAATCATTCAAAAAAGATGTTACAATCAAGATAATTAAATTCATATCAAATGCCATCATATTAAAAATATTAGTATCTATAAAGTATTCAATATCTATCGTATCATATCTATCCCTACGACCCCTAATAAAACTACAGTTTAACTTCTTTTTTTAAATAAAAAATTGAATTGTATGTTGAGATTCTTTTAGCTGCATGGAGTGTTTTATCAGTCAAAAAAGCTGCATTATATCATTATTATTCACTTTATTATAAGATTTTTTAATTTTTTTCACTTAGTAAAATGATTATACTTTTTGAATTTTTAACACCACCTGTCACTGTTAAAAAGTTGAATTGTAAAATCTGTCCATGTCATATCTTCTATTCACAATTGGCTGTTTCTATAAAACCTAAAGGTCCTTTTCTTTAACTGAAAAACAAAACTTTAACTAAAAGTAGTACTAGTACAATGTTTTTGCACAATAATATTCTACTAGTAGTAATTTAAGGGTCAGTTTCGGAGCGGAGCTAGAAGTCTAGATACGAATTCGATTGATACTTTTGTAGTTGTAGATTCCCAATAATCTTAAATTAACAAAAAAAAAAAGAATTCTTTATGTGTGGCTAGGGGATTAATCGAAACTCCGGGTCATACAGAAGGCTAGTTAATTTAAACGTAGGCTGAAAAAAGTGTTAGAAAAGCGAAAAATCGAAAGTTGGATGTGCTCAACTTATGATTTTTAGCTTATAAATCACTTTCAAAAAGACAAACTAAACACCCCCTTATTTGGTTCCACGAATTTGCATTGATACTATAAATTTGTTCTTGATTTTGATCAATTAAACATGAAAATTTTTATATATCAAAAATCAAGAATTGTGATCTCTTTTGCTTGTGTAATCTAAATATCTTTAGATGTTAATTATTTTAGGAATAATTTCTCTAAAACATACTTTCTCTGTTCATTTTTACTTGTCATTTTTTCGCTTTTCAAGGTTAATTTGACTAAAGTTTAAAGGTAAATTGAAGTAACTAAATTTAATATTTAAAATCTAAAATTTATATAAATTGTTGAAAATTATATGAAAAATGTATCCTTTTCATATTAATTAATATGATGAAAAAATACATCTTAAAATGTTGATCAAAGTTCATGTAATTTGACCTCGATAAGTGCAATAGTGACAAGTAAACGTGAACGGAGGGAGTAAAACTTAATCCTTTTGTCTGCCTAGCTAGTAATAATTAATAATAAAATAATAAATGGAAGAAACTTTGGATTAGGGGTTAGGGTTAGGGTTAGGATTAGGGTAGGGAGACAACAGTTGCAATTTTTGACTGGCATAAATTTGTGGTTCAAATCTTTTTAGATAACTACACTAAGTGTAATTAGTTTAAGTTTAAGACATAATCATGTTGTTTGGTAATGTTACAACTATACCAAGTATTGTCTTATTTTTTGTTTGGCTAGTGGCTACTAATTAATTTAAGGGATAAGTTATACTTACGGAGCCTGCTCATTGTACAACATGATTCGGATGATAGAAAAGATTCTCTTTAAACGAACTAGTCTATCCTCTGTATAGGGCTTTATTCAGCGTTAAAGTCATTCGGAATTTCATCTCTAATGATACTTTTTTAGTTAGTGAATGGAATGGATTACACTGTCTCATTTTATATGGTATCATATCATTTTCTTTTTAATTCGTAACAAAAAGAATGTTATCTTACTATGATTAGACATAACTTTAAAATTCTCTTTCTACGCTATTCTTAGTCACACAATATCTAAGAATCGTTTTAAACCATAATTTTTTAAAAATTTTAGTAGTATTTTTTCTCTTAAACACTATATCAAGTCAAAGGGTACTACATAAAATGAGACGGGGGAAGTACTTTATAAGAATAAATTATTTCTGTCAAATAGTGGGGTAATTATAATGTTGATTTAATGTTTTTAGTTGACCTATTATTTCTCATTTTGGAGCAACAATTAGATATATTGTGTTAGTCGGAGGGTGTTATTGAGCCAAAAATATAATGGTAAAAGCAATTTTGAGCCAAAAACGTTAGACCATTTTCTCAAATAGAAAATATGTGGATCGTAGCCATCTTGTTCCAGCTAGAAAATTTTTGACTCCGTCATTGTCCATGACTTATATATTACATGTATGTCACATGCATATCACTTATCTATCATATGCATGTCATATGTAGATCGTGTATATAATATTAATACACATAAAATGCATTGCTATACGCATAACATACATACACAAATATATACATAAGCCCGCCCCTATGTATATTTAAAGTTGTAATCTCATAACCTGATTTTCAACTTTAGTTTCTCGTGTTTATCCCATATACATGATGAAATAACTTATCTCGAGATAATTAATTTTGAGATGATTAATTTAAAAATAACTTGTTCCTGACCAAACGACGCCCAAACTTCTTTACCCCTTGTTTGGATGATTGTTACCCGTTGTATTGTATTGTTAGTTTAAGTACAATGTTTGTTTTGATTGTTACTTAAATTCTATTGTATCGTATCGTTTAGTTCCATCGTTAAGTAACGACGAAAAGACCCATTTTATGTAACGACCGATTTGGTGTGATTGCGTTGTTACTTGAATATCTTCTTCTGATTTTTTATTTTATTTATTTAATAATTCTACTTTATCATTTACCCTATCTTGTCATGAAATCTACCACATACCCTTCAATTTCTTATAGGTTTATCATTCAAATTATAGATGTATGACATTATGTGACGATGAAGAATAATACAATCTATCCAAACATTGTAGTCATTGTAACAATAAAGTACGATACAATACATTACAACACAAAGTATGTTGGAATTTCACACAACAATAATGTCATGCCAGTAAAATATAAGATGAAATATTAAAAAGGGTAAAGTGTACACAAATCTTGCTCTTATCTTGTAGAGATAGAAAAAATATTTTTGAAAGATTCTCGACTCATATAATACATATCAAAATAAATTTAAAAGAAGAACACATAAGCAATGAAGACATCGATATAATGGAGGAATTGGTCTAACAAAGATAAAACAATAGTTGACGCACAATAACAAACTACAAGAATGGTGTTAATAGTAGCAACATGCGAGAGAAACCAATCTCAGCATACAACAAGATTTCGACGCTCAACTACCTACTAACTTACCGTTTAAATCTGCAAGCACTATAACTTTCTATCTAAAGTCACACCTTTACTAAATTAAGTCCAAACTAATAACCTTTCCTCAATATTTCTTCGACCCACCTTTACGTTTGTTGAATCTCACCACAATTAATCTCCAAATTTTTTTTTTATTATATTAAAAAATAATCATTTTTGAGTAACATATCAATATTGGCTAAATGTTAAAGAAGTGGTTGGCTAAATGTTAAAGAAGTGGTTGGCTCAGACAAGCCCAATAAGCCCAAAGTAATCTTCACCAAAGTACTCATACCATCACCAAATTTTCTTCTCCAAATCTCAAAATCAGAAACCCTAGAATTGTTCAACGAAGAAAATAAGGATCGGAGCAATTCGTCGTTTTTGGCAGTGAACGAAGATGGGGAAGCAACCGGTGAAGCTGAAGGCTGTTGTATATGCTTTATCGCCATTTCAACAGAAAGTAATGCCTGGTTTATGGAAGGATCTTCCTGGTAAGATCCATCACAAAGTGTCTGAAAATTGGATTAGCGCCACTCTCTTGCTTGGTCCACTCGTCGGAACCTACTCGTAAGTACTTATTTATGGTATTTTTTTAAGCTTAATTTTTGTAAAATTTAGTTGTTTTTCCGTTTTGGGCTAGGACCTGAATTGAGATAAATGGATATAGAGGATTTGTATAACCGATTTGAGCTGATTTAGATCGACGCCTGGTTAATTGATTGCTTTTTCCTCGATTTATGACCTGATTAGAGCAAAATGAGCATAGGGAATTACGCTCTTTTGGGCTAGGACCTGAATCCAGAAATGGATACAGAGATAGAGAATTTGTATAACCGATTTGAGCTAATTAAGTATTGAGGTATAGTTAATTGATTGTTTTTTTTCCCTCGATATCTGACCTGATTGGAGTGAAATGATTAGGCGGATTTAAGGGTATGGGGCTTTTGTTCAATGGGAAAAGGTAGGAGGCATTTATCCATCAAATTTGGAAGCTGAAATAGTGGATTTCTCACTTGTAAAATCATGGATATTGGGGAATTTATATAGCTTACACTAACTAGTTTAGTGTTGGGTGTAGTTAATTAAATATTTTTTTCTCTAGGTCAAATCTGATTAGAGCGAAATGGGTATAGAGGATTTATGGGTACATGGCTTTGATGCAATAGGTGATTTCACTCTTTTGTGCTAGAACCCGAATACAGAAATGAATATAGAGAATTTGTATAACTGATCCGAGCTAATTAAGTATTGGGGTGTAGCTGATTGATTGGTTTTTGCTCAAGATCTGACCTGATTAGAGAGGAAATGGATATAGGGGATTAAGAGTGGGGGGAGCTTTAGTTCAATTGGCAAAAATAGGAGGCATGTTATTAAGTTGAGAGGTTGGTATAGAGGATTTAGCTCTTTTAGACTAGGTCCCAAATGGAGAAATGGATATAGAGAATTTGTATAACCAATTCGAACTGATTTAATATTGAGGTGTTGTTTTGTTTATTGCTTTTTTTATCGATCTCTGACCTGATCAGATCAAAATGGATATGGGGGATTTATGGTATTGGACTTTGGTTCAATTGGCAAAGATTGGAGGTGTATTATTGGGCTAGGACCCGAATAGAGAATTTGTATAATGTATAACCAATTCGAGCTAATTCAGTATTGAGCCTTACCACCCACATACACACACACCAACTGAGATCTGACTTGATAGAATGAAATGGATACAGGGCTTTTGGTTCAATTGGAAACGGTAGGTGGCATATTATCCATCAAATTTGGAAGTTGAAACATTGGATTCCTTGGTAGTAAAAGAATGGATATAGGGGATTTATATAGCTTACTCTTAACTCATTTAGCATTGAGGTATGGCTGAGTGATGGTTTTGATATGTGCCTCCCTCCTAAATAGAGCCTAATGGTTAAAATAGGTGATCAATGGTGCCATTTCTATGATTCAATTGGCAAAGGTTGGATGCACCCATTGAGTTTTAAAGCTGAAACATTAGATTCCTTGGGGATATTTATATAGCTGACTCTATCTGATTTAATATTGAGGCGTGGTTAATTGATTTTTTTTGGGACTCTGACCCTAAGTAGAGCCTAATGGGGTGAATATAGGTGATTTATATCCAAGAATCATAATAACTTACAATGAAACTGTGCTTATGCTGCTAAAGCGAGAGATATAGTAACTGCCAACAATCGAAGGATCCTTGGTTAATTTGTCCAATTTAAGAAAACTTGTTATGTCCTGAAGTTTTTTGTAACTCTTCAAATTTTGCTTCTTTGGGCAGTTCAGAATTTCCTCACCAATGATCCAAGGTTCAAGCATGTTTGACTCTGAGGATCTATTGCTGTATAATACCATTGACAGCTAATAAGTTTCTTGATAGTCAATAGTTGCATCTAAATGTGCAAATGTCATAAGCTGGAGTTGGTCAATGATAGTATTTCGATTTGGAGAATGGTATTTTCACTAAATAATAATCCATCCATCCACTTTTATTTGTTCACCATACCAAAAATAGTAGATGTCACACTTTTATTTGTCCAATTTAGAAATCCAAGAGATAATTTATCACTTAGTTCCTAATTTTCAGCCTCATTATTAATTATAGTTATTTCTCAATGCATTGAATTTGATATATTCAAAGAGTGATATAGTAAAATTGTCATTCCATTATTGCTCCTTAAAGGGTGTGTAAGTCAATACTGGACTAGTAAAAATAGATAGAGAGAGTGCTTTCTTGCTTAGGCTCTTTAAATTGATTTATGTCATGTATGCTAGTGTTTGAGGTTTCAGTATGCAATCAACTCTTTTTTCAGTTGTCTTTGAACTAATTGCAAACTTAAGACATATTTAAAGAGCTGATTGCTGAAACCTTCATCATGTTTGGGCACATTGTGATTCTTTAGTTCAAATACTTCCTCTATGACCTTTTTATGATATTTGACTAGACACAGAACCTAAATACTTAGTTTGCCTTGTGGATTATATAAGCCGTAATGGAAGAAAACGATAAATAAAGGAAGTTGGTAATTAAAAAAAATTTTGACCAACTTTAAATTTGAAGAGATAAGTTACAGAATATGTATAATTGGTGGAGTGGTGTAAAACATATTTTCAAAGTTCCCAAATAGAAAGAGGTTTCTCCCATTTAGAGCTTTTTAGTTTGAATAGTTGGCCTGAATAAATTTGCTTCAATCTCATCATCAGTTACAAGTAATGAATTCTTCTTGACAAGTTTAGGTGCTGAAAATGCATATAATAGTGGTCAGTGTAATCAACACACACACACTTTGCTTAGTTGATAACATTGCGCGTCTGATCACTCCCCGCATTCTTTATGCATGCAGGTATGTGCAGAACTACCTGGAAAAGGAGAAGTTAGAACACAGATACTAAAGCTGCGTTCTTCATCTGTCGGGAAAAAGACCTCTATTTCATTTTGCAGTTTTCAACAGGAAATAAGCATACTATTGTTGCATTTTTGGAATTTCTCATTTTGGAAATATTTATTTGTATGGCCCCTATAAATTACCGTTAAAATTTTTGTTAGGGTCTTTTGAAAAATCTTGTGCATCCTAAATCTTATTCAGAACTGAAGTCTGAAAAAATAATCTGTAATACATTTCATTGACATGTTGTAAGATCCCATTGCTCAATGAACTGTTTTCATTCAATTATGCTGATTTCTTTTTTGGCTTGATTAATAGTTGGCAGGGGAAATTCTCCCTAATGGCATGCTAGCTGCATCAATTCAGTCATCCTTACGAGTTTTGAGGGAGTCTTGCTATTATATATATTTACACAAATATTTCATACGTTTTGAGGGAGTCTTGAGTATTTTTCGAGTCTCCAACAATTATTCCAATTAATATGATTTATGTAGCAATACTTTAAGGGGTCGTTTGGTGTAATGGATAAGGAAGTTTAATCCTGGGATAATTTTTAAGTGATGCTTAATTCATTGTTTGGTTGGAAGGGAAGGGATAACTTATCCCAGGATTAACAATTAATACTGGGATAAGTTATC
>JBCEWC010020199.1:0-11039 GCA_038996855.1 Solanum aculeatissimum
TTAATTAATTTAACTTAATTAATTTTACCCAAATTAAATTCACACTAATTAAACCAACATTAATTTTACATCAATTAACCTTCATCAAATTCTTCAACATTAATCAATTTTAAATAACCTAACTTTAATTAAATAAAGCTTACCTAATCAACCTTCTTTAACCCAAATAAAGAATTCTTTAATTTAATTAAACTTAAACACAATCAACCTAACTTATGCTCCAACTAAATTCAAATTTACAATGTATATCATCACTGAAAACATGCCTTTTTTCAAGGATGAAAATTGACAACCAACAAAACTTAATGGACGGTCTACCAGAGATGATCAAGTTGGAACAAGAAAATTGAAGAAGTTTGTTCATTTTTTCAAGGAAATTCATTAGATAACTAAATTTAAAGTAAAACAAATATCTTTTTATGATTTATTTTTCAGATTTAAACTCGAGACCTCTAGTTAAATATGAAAGGATCTTATCCATTTCATTATACCCCTTGGGTATGGAATGTTAAACACTTGACCATGTCAACTCATTACCAAATTATAATTAAAACTTTTATATACCCTAAATATGTGTAAATATATGGGGAAAATGAAATGACACAAATGTAGTTTGTGTTATTTTTCACCTAAAATTCCATGTACGAAAGGACAGATTGATCACAAGCAATCAAAGATCCTTCTAAGGTCTGAATCCTATTTCGGGGACATGAAGGAAAGAAAGGACTTCCAAAATACCACTCCCCTGTCCAAGATTTTGATGTCAATTTTATTGACTCCTTGACCAACCCTTATACTTTCTCTAATCAATAACAAGAAGGGGGGGAAAAAAGGACTTGGTAAAAGTCTCCAAATTTCAAAGTGAACATGGTCATCCATTTTCATAGACTAATTTAGTTTCATTCTGATTCCTAATCCATTAAACACCCCTCCACCTTGTACGGTAGAAGGGGTAATGTATATTAATTCCCCTCCTTGACCATGTAGAGCTAAAGATGATATGAATATGCAAGTATCTTTAGTTCTACTTATATATATAGTTGATATTTATGCTTATGCTATGTGAACACTTTTAGTGTAACATTACTCTACATCAATTGATTTAAATTCAGAAATATTGCGCTCTAAGATAAATTAACTAATAGGACTTGGTAATACTCAAGTGAATGAACACTTCTTTGGCTCCACTCCGCCCTGTACCACCAATCCTACAAACACAAGTTAGCCTTTAATTTTGGTCACCGTAACCCTAATTCATTTTCATTTAATAATATAAAGAGTCTTTTGAAGGATACATTGGTCAAGAATAGCAAACAAGTATAATGTCAAGAATGTATTCCTAACCAAATTATGCCTAACTTTGGACTGTAATACCACCATTGCTGATTAGACACATTTTTTTTTACCTTTTCCATTATAAATTTCTTTAGCCATCTATTATCCATCTACCTCAACACTGATGTCATCTTTTCATACTCCATTTCAAGCCTCATATATTTGGTACTCAAGTCAACCAAAATGTATCCAACAAATGTCTCCTAAGCATGTTAAGATACTCCCTGGCCCTGGAACTTGCCCTAGATCTCAAGTGGGCTCCAATTGGTCACGTGTAGGGCATGTGCGATAAGAGACTTGCACCAACGGATTTATTAGTTATATATATATGCATTAACAATACAAACAATTCTTATATCATCATATAAGAATCTGTATAGTTGTAAGTTATTAAGTTGGTTATGAAATATGTTATCATCTGGATTTGTAATCTCTCCATCTTCCCTCTAACTCATCACCATTATCCTTAATGTTATGTCTCCCACCTTCGCCATAATTCTTCCCCAGTAATTGTCCTTGTTAATGCCATGTTATGATCACCTCCTGTATACCTCGAGGCATAAGAAAAATACTTAAAGAAGACTTCTCTCTACTTATACTGTTGCTCTTTTAGCTCAATTTTACAACAAAATTAAAATATTAGAATTGTCATGAATAGCTGCATGCTGTTGTAGGTTAATTAATTTCACTTTTTTATAGCATAAGAAACTTACTCCATATGTTATCAAGGCGCAAAGCTAAAACTGTTTAAATGGAAATAATCTTACAAATCCTAAAATGCATAAGATATAAAGTGAAAGTGGTATCAAATAAAGTAAAAAAAGGTCATGACACCAATCATTGTCACATATTGACTTGTAAAGTATTCCCCGGGGTTAATTGGTCTAAGCACGAGATTTATATTACATTTAAGTTTACATAGAGTAAGCAACTTGAAAAGTCTATGCACAAAGTCTTCTTTGCCTTGTCCCACTCTACTTTGTCCACTCTTTGTTAGCATTACAAGCATAAGTTTTGGAGTGACTAAGCTAAGCAAATAAAGCTAAGGGCCCTCAACAATGACATTCACTCAGCCATCAATCCTATAAGCACTGTCCATGAACCTTCTTCTGACCTCGTAGGAAGCTCACTAGGAAATTAAGAGAGCTTATTGCTCTTAACATAATATATGTAGGAACGTAACACAATGGGAGTTGAATCCATCGATCACCATCCATGGCTGCAAATAATCCTAGTGCAAGCATGCTTGATGGGGGTTTTACACCAATACTTGACTCACCTGATAGTGATGATTTCTCCAACAACCTAATAAACTTTGAGCTTTCCGATATTCTTGAGATAGATGATTGGCCCCTTCAACAAGATCCAACGCTCGTACCTCACTACTCAAATCATGCAGCAAACCAAGTGGTAAACCATGAGGAACCTCGCAACAGTAAGCATTTCATCAACACTACTTGTTAGCATTATCACCACACGCAAGCAAAGACCACACACACATGCATACATAAGGAATTAACACGATTATCTTTTTGTTTGGCAAAAAACCAGATATAGGGAGCAGCAGCGACAAGAAGGAAGTTAAGGACAAGGTTGCTTTCAGAACGCTGTCGCAAATTGAAATACTAGATGATGGCTACAAGTGGAGAAAGTATGGAAAGAAGATGGTGAAAAATAGTCCAAACCCAAGGTAACACAATCGGAAAAGCCTTTCTTTTTCTTTCGCTTTCATTCTTGATGATAAATATATATCACTACTCTTCTAGCCTTGAAACCTGAAGGGCTCAGCATACACTAGGTATATATGCCATAAAGTGACTAGAAGATTTGAACCTTATATCTCATGATAGCTATCCTAACAAAATAATTACGACGGACTCCTCAATAGTTAGAGTCGGTGAAATGAATTTTCATTGTCCATGTTGTTCCATTTAAGTACTTTTTGCACTCGATCTCAGTCAAGCAACCTAGATATATTCTAGGCAATTTACCAGAAACATAACTCGACTAATTAACAAGGGGCCATCTACTTAATTACCAAGGCCTATTTTTATAGTTACATATCAAAGGCAAAAAAGAAGTCCTAGTTTTCACTGAAACACGAATTAATGTTACATCAAAAGAATATGAGGTGTAAACCTGAATTTGAAAGATCATGAAAAAGTTGAGAAATTGTTAGTAGTAGTAACTATATATTGTGGTAGGCAAAAAGAACATGATTCACATACTTTTGTCAATTAATTACTCTTTCACAGAGACAATCAAAAAAGTTACTATGTTCTTTTTGCTTTATATGATCGAATAGCAGCATATGGAAATTAAAGTGGTATTAAACTCACATGAACATGTTGTGTATGAACGTACAGGAATTACTATAGGTGCTCCGTGGAAGGTTGTCCCGTGAAGAAGAGAGTTGAACGAGACAAAGAGGACTCTCGATATGTGATAACCACCTACGAGGGTGTCCACAACCATCAAGGTCCATCCCCGTTTTGACGAAGACGAGATCAGTTCAAAGTTACTATGACTGTAGGCTAAGCTAAATCAGACCAGTAAATTTGATCCCCTGAACTGTTTCCAGCTTGGAATCAGACGGTCAAATGTAATCAATTAGACCATTTCAGTTGGCATGTACTCTTTACTGTTTCCAACAGGATTTATATATATAAGTTACTGTATAACATTATCAACTGACATGGTTTTGAAACATATTGTGCATGCAGTGATCAATCGTGAAACAAGCGCCATCCAATATAAAAATGAAAACAAACCAGCCTTTTTTCCTAGAAAAATTAAAGGGTGAAAATCAAAACACACAACGAAAGGAAAGATGAAGCATCAGATTCTATCTTGTTTTACCTGATCAAAGTTTTGAGACGTACCAACCACAAATTAAAAATGGTTCGTCTTTGGTATTTTTACATATATAAAAGACGGATTAAGCCACGTACCAATGTTTTATTGGAACACTAAGATTGCAGGAAATACTTCAAGGCTGATGCATTAGAATATAAGTGCAGCATCAACAAAGATAAGATAAGCTGTCTGGGAAAGTATCATATGCATAAGGTTCGCCAGCATTTTGAGAAAGTTGGTCTACAACATAGGAAGAACTGCATGAGAGCCCCAAAAACTTGATTATTGTTGAGAACCCCAAACATCACGAAATGCAAACAATCATTACAAGAAAGAAATTGCTTGGAGATCATGCTATGCAGTGAAACTTTGTTCAGCTACTTTACATAAACATGATTGAGCAATTAATTTCTTTCCTTCACATATAAAAAATGGAAAAACATACATGCCTAGGAAAAGGGAGTTATAACTTGATTCCCAACTGACTGGGATTTGGACAACCTTCGGTTGGAAAAATAATATCAGAGTTTCGTATATGAACATTTGATGCTGCCAACTTGGAATCTCTGGTACGAAAAACTGATGAGATGCTCCACAAAACATCTCCAGGCGAGGAGGATTTTATGATGGCGTTTGACTTGAAAAATGGACGTTTCCTTGTCCTCCCCATGCCATTTGATAGCAACCACCGCGACCCAGCTTGTTGCTGACTTTTTGTGCCCCAAATTTGGTCATTATTATGCCCATTATTAAAACCTGCAACATGAATTTCAGTTATCTTAAACTGAGAAGCAGCTTGCCTATGTATTCCCCCCTCATTTTCTCCGGCAACAATTTCTTCCTGAATGAATTGCTCTTTCGGAGCAATTTCACTGCTTGAATTTCTTTCTGATGCTCTGCTACATGAATTTTGTTCAACAGGAGCACAAGACCTCTCTAATTGGATCAGACTGAGCATGGAAATGCCGACCATCTCATAGTCACGCAGAGGATCTCTGAGTTGAACCCTCAGAGCTAATGTCAAGTTGTTACACAGTTCTGACCTTGCTTCACCTATTTCCAGTCCTGAACTATCTAAATCATTTGACTTGGCATGATGGGCTGCTAAGATTTTGGTAATTCTTTCCTTGGTCTCATCAGGATTATTACTGAAATCTCCAGCATCCAGCCTCAACCATTCATCTAATGAAACAGATAGCTCCACTAAAGCACCCTCATCATCACTTTCTTTGCCACACCAATGCTTTAATGTGCTAGCTGTATTAGAATCAAGAACATCACTACATTGAGGCTTAATGCTTGAAGGTGCTTCATTATCTGACAAGTTTGACTGGATTCTTAACCCTTCTATTGTAAGAGATTCTATCTTATCCATTGCCAAAGGAGCTAGATCCTCCATAAACACGAAACCTAAACCTACATCATCCATTATTGAGGTTGAACTGAGATGACCAGAACTCTGATGAAACAGCAGATCTTCACTGTCCTCCATACCAAATAACCCATGCCAAAAAGTGAACCTGCTGAAAGAATCACAAGGGCATAACATAAATCATCATCTTGAATGACAAACAAATAACAGCAAGCATAGAAAATTTATAATTTTAAAATCATGATCTTAAAATTACAAACCTCTTATCTGGTTCATGTCTGGATCCAGCTTCCCAGGCCATTTCTTGTATATTCCTCCCGGTGATATCTTCTAAAGGCATCAGCTTATCGGCCTGAGCAGACATTTTGGAAATTCCAACAGATGCCCAGCAGCTGAGTATTTCCATAACACTACAGCCCATTGCAGCAGGGAGCACAACTGGACTAGAAAACTGCATGATCAATCTTGCACCGTTCCTTGCATTCCTAAAAAGTTGAGGACTCATTGAACGTAAGAAGCCCCCATTTTGCGTGCACATTTTAGAACCTAAGCCCACTCCAAGAGGAGGTAGTTTTAATGGTCTTTCAGGGGAAAGATAGATTGGACTTCCAAATCCACCAGAGCTGATGCGTGGTGAATTCTGGAATGCTTTCTCATCCAAACCCCAATCTTGCATTAGAGCCTCAGTTTCCAAGTTCTCTATCATTTTCAAATTCCTTTTACTTTTCAATGACAGGGTACCCCTCTTATGCTCCTCAAAATCCTTAATAACTGATGACAAATCAAAGTCATCAGAACATGCAACTCTCCCATGAACACTTGAAGCAATGCCACTGAATTCCACTTGATCATCTGTTGCATCAAAATCAAAACTTGAGTTCCCGGAAGAAAGGATCTCCTTCTCAAACGGTCTCAAAAGACATTCTCTTGGCAAATTCAGACAACTATCGGAACTCAAGTCAGCTGAGGTCTGCTCAATGTTCAACATTTCCAGAAAATCATTTGCTACAGACTCTGTCACATCATCTAGGCTAAGTGATTTCACCCGCCTACTGGATTTATAGCTGGACTTCAGATTCATGTAGTTTTCTTGGTCAATGGAATCATACATTTCTACTGGTGAATCCAACTCTGCAGACTCAGCAGTCAACAGGTCAAGGAAAACTGACTCAAGCTCTTCGAACATTTCATCCTTGTATACATCAGTCTCCTCATAATTGCTGATTTTCCTTGCATGTTCTCCTTCGTAGACGTCATTGCTTTCACTCTTTTGCGTGTATTCACTTTTCTCATTACTTCTTTCCTCCAAAATGTATGCAACATCAGTAGTTTCTATTTGAGTATCATCACAACTTTCATAAGAACACACTTCTGGTTTCAACTGCTCTTTCCTAGAAGATTCTATGCCCAGCTCACTGATAGAAAACTCAATATCTTGATCATCCATGCTATTTTCAGCAGAAAACTGAGACAAAGCACCAGAGTTTGATTTTAAGGGCACCAAATATTCAAAAAAGAAATCCAAATCATCCAATTTACCCAATTTTCCCTCCTCAAGTTTTTTATACAGAAAGCTAATAGAGCGAGAAAGTTCTGATTTTTGGTCTGATAAAACTTCATCAAAACTTCTTGCTTCTAGGGACCTAGATGAAGAATGAGACATACCAGCAGGCTTGCGGGGAACACTTCCAACCCGCTGAAGACGTCTATTAGCACTAGTCTCATCACATTCTGAGAAATGATCTATTGCGGCAGGTTTGATGCCTCGCATGAATGGACTAGGTTCAATCGAGTTACTCCCTGATACAGTAAACCCGAAACTAACATCCAGGATTGCACCTTTAGCCTTTCCTGAAAGCTTGAAGCTCGTGGTCCATTTCCCTGAATTCCTTCTTCCTTCCTCTAATTCCTCCATGGTAAGTGGAAGCAACCTCGTAAGATCAACCCAATGTTTGCCAATATCAAGGGTTGGAGCCCCAGTCACAGAAACATAAAGCAGGAAATGTTTGGGCTCATACTTTGCTGAATGCTGGTGTCCGGTCCTACTTCCATATACAGAACTGGAATGCATCAAAGTCTCTTCAAACTCAGCTGTTCCCTGAAAAACCTGAGCAGGGCGAGTTCTCATCACTTCACCCTTACGCTTCCAATTTACACACAAAGAAAGGTCCTTGAAATTGATGGGCAATCCTTTTATGGCATGAACATGAAGAAAGAAACAACAATTGAACCGTCGATGGAGGATATGAGTTAGAACCTTTAAGGGCTTCCAACTCCATATTGATGATTTCTTCTGTTTATGCAGCATGTCATCAGCAACATTGGAGCTGGATTTGGAGACATGGGTATTGGCAAATGAATCATGCCCGTGATCGGCTTGAAAAGTTAAAGCCTTCTGAGGGTTTTTATGTACATAAAGAGCTTTACTAATTTCTTCAATGTCACGCAACAATCGCCCACCATTCTGATCCCCACTAGTGGTCTTCCAAGACATCTTATTCACTGCCAGAACATAAATATCCAACCAAAAATCCAAATAAGCAAAAAAAAAAAAAAAGTAATCTTATTGGCCAGGAAAAAAATGTTTATCTATTTTTATAATGGTGGTGTCTAGACCAGCATGCACCTTCACTATTCCACCTAGTATCTGTTTCCTCCCTATAACACAGGTACCGAGAAAGTTCATATTTATATATTTTTAAGGAAAACCAAAAACACAAAAACTATACCTAGATATCAACTACGCATCAGTTCCAAACTAATTGTTTAAGCTATTTTCAGAGGCTTTATCACAGTTCAACTATCGTATACTGAAATAAACCTATCAGCGGCTTATCTATCCAGGTTAGAGACCGACTATGCTTTGCACCTGCGAGTTGAACATATATATATATTATATATATATCATATCATCATCATCATATCATCATCATCATATCATATATTATTAAAAGTGAGAAGCTTCTATTCTAAAAGTTAGATTACCATTTTGCCCTTAGACTACATTAAAATGTAATTAAAAAATATCAAATCTAATTAAATAGTAATAATATTATTAAATTGCATGAAGGCTTTTATGAATTTTCAACTCTTCACCAGTCCTACTTTAATGCAGCCCTTTATAATTTATGCATTAATCAAACATTACGTGTGTGTGCTTCTCCATTGCTAAATAATTAGGAGAATTGAAAGAGTTGGATTTATGTGTAGCTATCTACTACAACCATTTTCATTCATTGAATTTGTTTCATCTTCTATTTGCTTGTTGAAAATGTAACTCAACCTTTGGAATGTTTCTTTAATTTAATTTAATATTCATTGCACATTAATGTATAGTTGTATAAAACCTTCTCACATCCTTGTGAATTTAGATATTCATATTATATCATCTCTGTTTTACACAAATTATGAAAAACTAAGTTTTCATTGTTTCCCAAGATATTCATTCTTCAAAAGTCGTGGTAAGAATTTGAAATTTGTTTCTTTTTTCCTTTTGTCTTCTCTTCATTTTCTTATCCTTTGCTTTTCTATTTTGTTGGTGGAATTTCTGTTTTGATACTTTCACATGTATAATTTGACGAAAGTTTTTGACTTAACTTCATTATCTATGCTTGAATTTATTTAAGTTTTTACGACAGAATTCTCATTAAGATCTTTATCTAATTAATCTTCGTACTATTTTAATTATGGAGATTAAACTCAATATTTGTCTACGTCAATATTGATTTTGACTTCACCAGCTCAAATAATTGATGCAGACAGGTGTGGAGCTAGCAAGAACTGAGGGGGTTCAACCGAACACCTCTTCGGTGAAAAATTATACCATTTATACATGGTTTAAATATTTTTTTCCCTATATATATATATAGTAGATGTTGAATCCACTTTAACCTCTTCATTTGTTTACTTTTTATATTTTGAACCCCTTTGTGAAAACCTGACTACACTACTAATGCAGATATCGAGATTGTTCTATAAAAAAATGTGTAGACTTTAATATAGTCCATAAGTAGACGATGCTATTATAAAATTATTGATTTTTTTTATATAAAAAAAAAAAGGAGTATCACCTATTATCACAGATGATACTTTTCCTTGGTGTTTTTCGTTATTTTTTGTAATATATATATATATGTTCTCTCTAATTTTTCTTCCTATTAGATTTTTGCAACTCTATGGGGTCGTTTGGTTGGGAAGAACTTATCCCAAGATTAGTTATCCTGGGATAAGTTATCCCATCATGTATATGGGATAACTTATCCTATCACTATGGTATAAATGATGGGATAAGTTATCCCAAACTTGGCAACCAAACAAAGATACCAAATTTTATCCCTTCACTAATTTTTAATCCCATGACTATTTATTCTTATCCCTCACACCAAATGACCCCTATATGTATTGCAAATCTGAAAATAATTCAACAGATGGAACGCTAGTAATCATGGAAGCTCAACAACAACATACCCAGTGAAATCCCACAAGTGGAATCCAGGATCCGAGTGTATGCAAACCTAATCATGGAAGCTCATCACTAAAATTTCAAATTAATTAGTCATTTCTTAAACTTCGAAAAGGGTGTGTGTATGTATATGTTTAAGTTAAATATTGTGAGAAATATAGGAGAAAAATATTATTGAATTGTTGCTATATTATTACATTGAAACTCTATTTATAGATATTATATTACTCTTTTTCCAACTAGGATATTATAATACAATCCTTTTCCAAGTAGGATTCTATATACTATTGTTATTCCGCTTTCTATTCTAAGTAGGATTGTATTTACCTATTCCTGTTCTAACACTCCCCCTCAAGCTAGTGCATACACGTCATATGTACCTAGCTTGTTAAAAATGTAATTAATACGAGGATTGATGAAGAGTTTGGTGAGATATCTGCAAGTTGATCACTCGATTTCACAAAATCAACAATCAATCTCAGTATGCTTAGTCTTCTCATGAAATACTAGATTTGATGCAAAATGTCAATAAAATACAATACCATAAGTTCTTGAATTACAGTGTTGAACTTCCCAAACCAAGTTCAGAAGATTAATTAATATCACAGAGTGACTTACACAAACGATATACAAGGCTACCAAACGACATTCAAGGCTACCAAACTCCCCCTGAGCAACAAAATCAAGTGGTTGCTCCATATAGATTATTTCCTCGAGATGATCACGAAGAAAAGCATTCTTAATGATCAACTGATCAAAAGGTCAATGGAGAATGACAATATGAATCATCTCAAAATTGTTCCAAGAAGGTAACTTTCTAGTCGGAACCTGCTTATGCGCCAAATTATTAAATTTGATGGTTGAAAGTGGTCATAAATTGAGAAATAAAATTATATGGACAGGGTCGGAATGATGCCACAACCCTACTGAGAACGAGAATTATATGGGTAGATTCGAAATGACAGCACAACCCTACTAAAATGTAAAATTATAAGTAGGGTCAGAATAATGGCA